>JBDJHY010142438.1:0-13152 GCA_039654485.1 Withania somnifera | reverse complement strand
TTCACTTGCTTGAACTTCTCTGATCTGATGTATAGACCTCCTCTGTTTATTCTGTTGATGGTTTTCAGTGCTATATTATTTTTGTTAATCACTACACACGATATTTTTAGTACTACCCCCTTAAACGAAAATCCCATGTGTATGATGTCTTTGTGCGCTTCAAGGCATTAGCAAAAAACAAATTCGAACAACGAATTGTTACCCTCTATTCCTATAATGGTGGTGAATATCAATCCCTTGATAGTTTTTTATCCACCAATGCTATAGCCCATTTTACTACACCAGAACATAATGGTTTCTCTAAATGACATCATCGCCATATTGTTTAAACCGATTTATCTCTCCTTACTCATGTATCAATGCCTTTAACTTATTGGACTTATGACTTTGCCACTACTATTTATCTCATCAACCGTATTCCCACACCCACACTACACCTTTCGTCTTCTTTTGAGAAACTCATTCAGTCTCCACCCAACTATTCTAAACTTCGGGTATTTGGTTGCTTATGTTATTTGTGGCTTCATCCATATTCTCAATGTAAACTTGACTCTCGTTCCATTCGTTGTGTCTTTCTTAGATACTCTTCAATACAAAGTGCCTATATTTTTCTTTCTCTATCTACTTCTAAGGCATACATTTCTCGTCATGTCAATTTTCTTGAAAACTCTTTTCCTTTTACCAATCATCAATCCCATCTAGCTTGCCTATATTCCGGAGATCATTTCCAAGGCTTCATCTAGTCTAAATTTTATCAATTTCTAGTGGCTCACTCAATACGCCTCCATGAGGGACTTTCTCGTGTCAGCATTCGTCACAAAATGCCTAATCTGTCTACTGCTCCGACCATCAACCCCTGCCCACAAATTCCCTTTTATTAGAATACAGCTCGATTAATCATCAAGAAACCATGTCGACCACTTACCTCTAGAAACACACAATTTTGAGGCCTTATTTTCTTCAACCACAACACAACCACCCATCAAAATACCCATCCCATGACTAGTAGAGGGAAAAACAACATCCACAAACCCCTAACCAAGATGAACCTCACTGCAATCATTTCTCAATCATCAAACATTGAGCCCCATACTATTTCCCTGGCTTTCAATGATCCTAAATGGAGATAAGCTATGAAAGATGAATTGATGCTCTTATTCACAATGGAATATGGGAGTTTGTTCCATATAATCCTCTGCAGAATATTGTTGGATATAAGTGGGTTTTTCGCGTTAAACGGCTTTCTAATGGTTATATTGACAAGTACAAAGCTATATTAGTTTCCAAAGGTTTTTACTAGCACCATGGAGTGGATTATCATGATGTTTTTAGTCCTGTTATCAAGCCGAAAAAAATACTACTTGTTCTAAGCCTGACAGTCAGCAGAGGTTGGCACTTGCGACAATTGGATGTTAAAAATGCCTTTCTTCAAGTCCATCTGTTCGACGATGTCTACATGGAGCAACCTCTAGGATTTGTTGATAAAGACAATCCAACTCATGTATGTAAACTAAAAAAAGCTATATCTGTCCTTAAGCAGGTCCCACAGACATGGTACCTTGAACTTTGCCAATTCTTTAGTGAGTTTGGGTATACAAACTCTCATGCAACACTTCTCTATTCACTCTTCACTCAGGTGACACTACTTTATATCTACTTATATATGTGGATGACATTATAATCACAGGTAACAACACCAATATTATTCAGTGCTATACTAACTCATGGCACAAAGATTTTTCATTAAAGATCTTAGCACCTTGTCTTAATTTCTTGGCATTGAGGTCTTAACCACTTCATCTGACCTAGTACTTACTCAAAGGTGTTACATCACTGATCTTCTGGCCCAGACAAAGATGATTGGTGCGAAACCTGTAGCTACACCACTTGCTATAGATGGAAATCTCATACTTCATTCAGGCACCGCTCTGACTGATTGCACAGAATATAGAAAAATTATTGGTAGTCTATAGTATTTTTACCTTATTCGCCCAGACATAGAATATGTTATTAACAAGCTCCCCTAATTCATACATCGCCCGACGTCTATTCATTTGAATGTTGCAAAATAACTACTTCGATATTTGTGTGTCACACTAACTCATGGATTACTCCTTCACAAGGAAAATCCACTTTCCTTCCATGCCTTCTCTGATGTTGATTGGGCTGGAAACAAAGATGACTATACCTCAACGAGTGACTGTATTGTATATCTTGGTCATCATCCTATTTCCTGGTCATCCAAGAAAAAACGTACGGCTGCTCGGTCATCCATGGAAGCTGAGTAGCAATAAGTTTCCGCAACTACTTCTGAACTTAATTGGATTTGTTCCCTTCTCACAGAACTTGGTATCACTCTTCCTACACCACCTATTATCTACTGTGACAATATGGGTGCCACTTATCTCTGTTCTAATCTAGTCTTTCATTCGCTCTTGAAATATGTGGCAATTGACTATCACTTTTGTTCGGGGTCAAGTTAATCAGGTGCTCTTTGTGTTACTCATGTCTGATTAGCAGATCAACTTGGTGGTGCTCTTACCAAACCACTTCCACGCAGCCGCTTTCAAGATTTAAGGGTCAAGATTGGTGTCTCCTCTGGAGCTCCATCTTGAGGGGGCATATTAGAGAATCAATTATTAACAGTTATTCTTCATATTTCAATATATTGTAGTTAATTGTAATACCTTGGTAATTTAGTGTTATCTCTCAATTCCAGGATATGTAATATTCCTTTCCTGATTCTAGGATAGTTTATCATTTCTGTATACCCAATCTTATGTATATATATTTACTCTTAATCAATGAAAAAGTCAAGCCATTGTTTCACAATATTCCTTACTCTATTTTCAATACTTAAAACCCCTTTTGATCATGTCTTCAACGATTTTTAACTCTCACATTATAAGATAGTATTAACAAATTTTATTGGTTGTTTAACCATTTATTTATTCTTTTTATTCTTCTTTTTTTTTTACCCTTTTTAGGTGATTCTCAATATACTTTAAGAGTTTATGATAGATCAGTCAATGAATCTATTACCTACCATTCCATAGACAAGCATAAGTTATATTTTTTTTTTAATTTTCTTTATCGTCATTTACTTGTGATTCTCAATACACTCTCATGGTGTATGATGGAAACCTCACGAAATCTATTATTTACCACCGCATAAACAATACGTAAAAGGTCTAATTTTTATTTTTTAAAATTTAAAAATAGGGCCTATTTAAATCATTTACTTAACAGTACACTAATAAATTCTCATAGTGTATGATCGATCCCTTTTACAATCTATTATACTAATTTTCATAGACGAAAACTAAAATATTTAGTTAAATTATTATATTTTTAGCCATTTTTAAATAGTACATACCCATTTAAACACTACAAAGTGACTAAATGTGACAATAATTAAATAAATTTAATTTAATTAAGAAATAAATTTAGTTTTAGAAATTGTAATACTACTAATTATACCATATGAAAGTTCATATCGATTGGACATACAATCAAAAGGTTTTTAGGATAATTAATTAATAATACAATGACTTTATCAAAATAATGTTGTGAATTTCTCATCCTAAAATTCATTTGATCATATATTCAATTTACGTGGACTACCATATGATGTAATAATTAGTGCTACAATATTTAAAATGTTGCTTATCCCTTTATTTAATTTTATTTATTTAACTATTATAGTTTTGGCCATTTTATAAGACTTAGATCACTGTTACTCATCCTAAAATCTTTTTTATTACGTGTCCAATTTATGTGGACTCCCATATTGTGTAATAAGTAGTATTATAATATTTGAAATGTAGCTTATCCCTTAATTTAATTTTATTATTGTCATTTTTAGACATTTTCTTGCGATTCCTTATATATTCATCTGGTTGATTATGTACTGCCTAAAGGTCTAGGATTATACCTATCTACAAATAAGCCTATAAAATAGCTAATTTAATTTAATTTATTTATTTATATTATCTTTTTAGGCCTATACAATGATTATTCATATATATTTCGGGTTGATATAGGAGCTTATATCTATTATAGATAATCTGATTTACTGTAGTAATATTATGCAAATTCAAAATTAATATCAAGCATACAAAATCCCACATGTATCTCTATGAAACATAAATGTGTTTTTGTCCTATAGTTCATTATATAACTAATGGATATGTCACTTGGATCATAATTTAACCGACCACTCTCCATTATACTCGCAACGTAGTCGTTATATGAACAATTGCAATGCAGGAAATAAGCACTACTACCTCATCGAAGCATTTTCAATTCTAACAGTTTGGAATCTCTACCGGTTCATTAGTGTAATCATCATCTACCATCGCAAACTCTACAATTGACATAATAAACTAAAACTGATCATAATAGATTACGTTTGTGGTTTATAACAGATTGATGCCTCGACTATAATTGTATTCTATAGTCAGTCGATGACTATAAAAAATCTGAAGAAGAAAGAACAGACAGAAATTCGCATCAATAATATTTCTCGGGCTAAATAATGAAGCCGGAGCTAATGAAATGTATAGATTAGTACATAAATAATGGATAAATTAGTGCTAAATAAATTAGAATTTAATTGAAAAATAAAAGCTTTTACAACAATGAAAGAATTTATTTCGATCTTCATTTATCGAAAAAGTTGAAAGCTTCAGGTCAGCAATGATTGAAGTGGGAAAATGGGAAGTTTTTGACCTGAATTTGACCCAAAAATGTGAGCAGAAGGAAAAAAAAAAACGAAATCTTTTCCAGCTGAGTGGGAATTTTTTTGAATGAAATGATTTTTTCTTCTTTTTTTCCTTTTACTTTTTTTCTTCTTCTTGCTTTATTTTTTCATTTTTGATTTTTATATTTTTTAAATTATTTATTTTTATTTGGTTTTCAAATTTTCAAATTATTTATTTTTTTATTTGTATTTTGATTCATTAAATGCTAAGATATTAAATGGGGATGATTGAATTGAAAATATTTTGTATTTTTTTAAATATTAGGGGTTGAGATTGAGGTGGAGGTGGGGGGGGGGGACTTGTTTGTATTATTTGTAACTTTAATGTCTTAAATTGTGTAGTTTAAGACTTCAAATGACAATGTCATAAATATAATGGGTATGTAAGAAAGAATTTTAAATTTGTGTGTCAAATTAAGTTTTGAAAATGGGTATTTGGCACACTATCCATGATCTGGAGCTAGTTTACTATAATGTTGACTCTTTCCCCAGTCTTTTAAACTAATTATATATTAGATTGAACGAAGAGTTTCCGAAGAATAACAAATCTACGTGAAGGGTTGCACAAGTATAAGACGGCTGACTATTAACTACAATAATAAATAAAGCTTGTTCTAAGTCGGGTCTTTTCCTCTTGTTCTATTCCTGCCACATAAAAGACGCACGACAGAGATATTCCTCCCAAGTACTCTTTCAATTAAGGCTGACTATTAACTACAAACTGCGATCACGCTATAAATATTTATATAGCTGTGAAAGCTAAGATGGATCAATCAATGGGTTGCACTAAACTAAGATGGATCAATCAATGGGCACTAAGCTAAGATGGAAATCTTATGTCTTATTTTTGTCTAAGCGAATGCATGTATTTGGATTGTTAGGCTCATTACGATGCGATCAATTCAATATAAAATCTACAACAATTATGTCAACTTTACTTACCTTAAAATAAAAAGTTTAACCACACTGAATTATGACAAACACACCTAAATTAATCTCTTTTTCTTTTTGAGTTTCGTGTCTCAACTCAATAATTTATGTATAAAACTAAAAAAAAAAAAGAAATTAAAGGTATTTTTCACAGTTTGACAGAAGTTTAAAAATGGCTCAATAGGGTGCGTAAAAATCGATTTAATCCATAAATTGAATAAAAAAATATTTCTAATTCATCAATACTGGGTTAATAATTTTTAAATGGTTAATAATTTTTAACTATCAGTTTGGTTAGTTAAACCGATAACCAAGCAAGCTAATATTAAAATTATATTATTATCCTTTGTTATATAATAGTAATTCTAGATTTTACATATCGACCATGTTTTTTTAAGAAATTGCTATCGTTGCTACTTAATCAAAAAGAAACAAATTTATTTTAGTAATAGGTTATTTAAATTTACTTTACCTGTAATTGGAACTTATGTAGGTTTTTATGCATGAAGGTAGTGTATATATTAACATATAAAATAAGAGAAAGCAGAAAAAAGTAGAGAAGCATTTTCTTATCGGTGAAATCAAAAGTCGATAATAAATATCTTATTAATTTAATTATTACTTAAGCTTATTTACAAATTATAAATCAAATGAATAATAAATAAAATTGAACCGAACCGACCAATAATGAATCCCACAAGCATTAATAGTGAATGATTACCCCAAGGAAAATATGAATATTCCCTTCAAATGTTGCCTTTGTGGAAGGGTTTAACGCAGGACAATGAGATTCACTTTTAGGTGAATTTGATTTTTGTTTCTTGTTGCCTTGGCATTGTAACAAATATTTTTTCATCACACTTTGCCATAAAATAAGATGCCATGATCAAAGAGACAGCAAGAAGCGCTCGCCTTTTAGGGCATTCTTTTTGTTCTAATAGTTGCTAACTTCATTTTAGCCCCAAATAGCTTTCTAAGCTTCCTTTTTTTTTTTTTTAAAATTAGTTTAGTGAACATATTTTGTACAAGTATTTATATTAAAATATAAAATTTAAAAGAAAATTGATCAACACTTTAACTATAAGAGAAGATTCAATTTTTTTATATGTAAAATAGGATTCATTTAATGTAAGATTGAGAATTATTTGACATATGCTTCAAATTTCTTAAGTTTTTCAACAAATATAGCAATAGAGTATACTGTTTTATATACGCAACAGAAACATCCTAACGGATCATGTACTTGCATGAAAACATATTCTTAAACACGAAATCAGTGAACTACTTACTTGTTGAAGTTATCACACAATTGATTCAACGTTTTGCTTGCCGCCGTATCCAAATCTTCCTGCAGCCTTCTACTATTTTTCTAACTAACCTGTTATCTACCAATGCTTGGCAACCGTTGATTCTCTGAAAGAGTATTTTGCAAAGGTTTCTTACACTGTTTTGTTGTGTTTTTCAGAAGAGAACCAAAGCCTCAAGTTATGGACAATTTCAACGTTTTGTTGAAGTTGTAACAGCCGAGGCTTTATCCTCTCAATAAATACAGTTTTTTTTCCCATTAAACATTATGGTAAAATGTTTCATGTTAATTCCTGTCATCAATAAGAATAAAATTTGTCTTTTAATATAAATATTTTTCCTAATAAAACAAAACCGTGTAAAATCTTACTTTTAAAACACTCATTTTTATTTTCAAATTAGTTAATTAATCAGGCATAACATGGACCACAAATTTATTAACTGAGACTTTCAATTATGATAATAATTCGTAAATGAATGAATTATTATATCATAATAAATTATAAATTATTTCACTAAAAATATGTAATTCACTCCTCTATTTAGATTCAAAATCTACAATTACACCTTTTTAACTCCCCGTGTTAGACTTAACGATACCAATCAATTATATTAATTTTCTGAAAAATTTAATTCATTAGCTAATTTAATCCTTTATTACTATACTTAACTTATTCACATAACAGATATAAAATTTACCTGCAAGGTTTTCACGTGAAAACTTATAAGTAATCATAACGGGTTGTCATCTCTCTCAAATTCGAGACATGGTTCTACCAACTAATTATTATTTCACTAATATAATTTGTTATTGTCCAATCCATCAAGAATATATAATACTCACAATAGAGCCTCACCTTTTAATAGATTAAAAATAAACAAATTACATAAATCATAATAATTATATCAAGATTAAGAGTATAAGTACGTGTAATGGACTAAAGAATTTATTTATTAATATCCAGAACATAAACGAATATCTCTACTTGATCCGCTCAATACATACGAAATGTACTAGCACAAGAAGTTGAAATATTACCATTCCTATAGCTAAGATCAAATTATGTTTAATCTTGTGCTATAATCATCAAGATATTTATCCTATGTCAATTTGATTGTGAGCATTAATTTATAACTTATAAGAACGGACAATTTTAATCTTCAATGCATGAGTTAAATAACTTCATACACAATATTGTCTGTTATATAATTAAAGGACACACATATCAATACGATGATCTATTCAAATAAAGACTTTATTAAATTAAGTAAACAAAGTACATTGTCTTTACGTGGGATGAAAATAAATAGTACAACAAAATAACATAGTTTATAGTCTATCCTGATAGTCTCCCACTTAGACTTATAACCATGCATGTACAACTTTAACTCCCATTTCTTTCAGATGCTTATCAAAAACCTTATGAGTTAAGCCTTTTGTAAATGTTTTCGCCAAATTATTTTTCGAATCAATCTTCAAAACTCTATCATCACTCCTTTGAGTTATATCTCGAATCAAGTGATAATAATGTGCTTACTTTTTATGGCTTCGTGGTTCTTTTGAGTTTGCAACTGCACTTTTATTGTCACCATAAAGTGTAAATGGTGTTTGCACCGAAGGAACCACTCCAAGCTCTTTTAAAAAGTTACCAAGACAAACAACCTCTTTAGATGCATCAGAGGCAGCTACATATTCGACTTTCATGGTGGAATCAGAAACACACGATTTCTTGATTCTCCTCCAAATTATGGCTCCACCTCCTAAAGTAAAGACACATCCTAAGGTTGATTTTCTAGAATCTTTATTTGAATGAAAGTTTGAATCTGTATACCTAATTGGTATAAGATCTCCAGAGTGAAAAATAAGAATATAATCCCTAGTTCTTTTCAAGTACTTGATTATATACTTAACTGTCGTTCAATGTTCTTGTCTAGGATTAGACTGAAATCTACTAACCATGCCAACAACAAAGCAAATGTCAAGGCTGGTGCATAACATAGCATACCTTAAGTCCTTACCCTGAAGTGTAAGGGACCACCTTCATTCTTTCTATCTTATCAGCATTTTGCGCGACTGGTCCTTTGATAGAATAATTCCATGCCTAAAAGGAAGAAATTCTTTTTTGAAATTTTACATGCTAAATCTTGCAAGAATAGTATCGATATAAAGTGTTTGGGATAAGTCTAATATCATTTGCTTTCAATCTCGAATAAGCTTGATCCCAAGAGTATGAGTCGTTTCTCCCAAATATTGTGTATCAAACCGTGAAGACAACCACTCCTTAATAGAATTCAACATGATAACATTATTTCATGAGAAATATGTCATTTACATACAGAATAGAAAAATACTACCTTGTTTCCATCCCATTTTTGTTAATACATGACTCATTTATACATTGATTAGAACCTAAAGTATTGCTTGAATTTTCAAAAAAAGTATTCCATGACTTAGATGATTGTTTCAATCCATAAATGAATTTCTTAAGTTCACAGAACTTGTGTTTGTTTCCACTTTTTATAAAACCTTCTGGTTGTGCCATATAGATGCATTCATCAAGACTTCCATTTAGAAAAACCGTCTTGACATCGATTTTTCAAATCTCATAATCATAATGAAAACCGATGGCTAAGAGAACCCCTCAATGGATTTAAGCATGAATATTAGTGAAAAGGTTTCATCATAATCAATTTCCTCTTTTTGAGTAAACCCTCTCGCAATAAGCCTAACCTTAAAAGTTTGCACTTTACCATCCATACTTATTTTTTCTTATAGATCCATCTACAACCAATGGGTTTGACTTCCGTAGGTAGTTCTAAAAGATGCCAGACTTGATTGGAGTACATGGAATCCATTTCAGCTTTCATACCAATATTTACTTTTCAGCATTTTTTTCATAGCAATAATTTACTTTTCAGCATCTTTGTCATGGAGTGCTTCGGCGTAACTAAAGGGTTCTGATTAGGATCATCAAGGATTCTATTGTATGACTCTCTTAAGAGTGTAAACCTTATAGGTTTTCTAATAATTCTCCCACTAGAATGACTAGTCACTACAGGATCCTCTACATTTGGAACCAAATTCTAAACACCCTGATTGTCGTCCTGCAAAATAAAAGGTTGCTTGTCATTACCCTGAACTTTTTCCTCTATAATTGTAGTTTGCTCGATATTACTCCCACTGCTTTGAGGCATTGTGGTGGAAGTGTCTAGTCTTATTGAACCGCTTACCTATTGATATTTCTTTCACTCACTGGTATATTAATAACGGTTTATGGAAGTTCTACTTTGTCATAATTGGTTATTAAATTCCACAATTTTTGTAAAAACAAGATTACTTCTAGGAACATGGTTTATTAAATAATCCTACTCTAGAAACTTGGCATTTGTCGAAACAATTACCTTCTGTTCCTTTATACAATAAAGTAAAACACCTTTTGTTCATTTTAGACATCCAACATAAATACATACTTCTATCCTAGATTTCAATTTATTAGTTTCCCTTCTAGCACATGCGCCGGACAACCCCAAGCCCGAGTATGCCGGAGACTAGGCTTGTACCTCCTCTATAATTCAGATGGTGTTAAAGGTACTAATTTGAAGGAACCAAGTTCTGAAAGTAATTTTATATTTTCAATGCATATCCCCAAAAGGAGACGAGCAAATCTGAATAACTTAAAATTGATCTAACCATATCCATAAGAGTTTTATTTCTTTGTTCTGCAACATTATATTGTTATGGTATTCTTGAAGCAAAACATTGAGATGTAATTTTTGAATCTGATAAGTACTTAATGAATTCCGCAGAAAGATATTTACCACCATGATCAGATCATAATATATGGATATGTTTATTATGTCGCTTTTCCACTTCTATCTTAAATTATTTGAAATTTATCAAAGCATTCAGATTTACGTCGTAACAAGTGAATGTATCCATAGTTTGAGTAATCATCTGTGAAACTTACAAAATACTAAAAGCCACCTCTTGCTTATATATTCCTAGAACAACACAAATCAGAATGAATTAATTCAAACTTATCACCGTTTATATTTCCTTTGGAAGGGAGAAATCTCTCGGTCATTTTTCCTTCTAAACAGAATTCACAAGTTGAAACTGCCTCCACTTTCAACGAACTCAAAGATCTATCAGAAATCAACCATGAGATCCATTTATGTTAATATGACTTAGAGATAAGTTCCATAAGTATGTTTAACTCAATTTTGAAATACATTTCCTTTTATGTGATTGGCCAACATTATTAAGTTCCAGTGTTTGCAGCATATCATGTGATACATTAAATACAAATAGATCATGTAATTTAAGAGCAAAAATTATAAACTGCTTATTACACTTAATAATTGCACAATTATTCATAAAATAAATGTTACAACTGACATCTGTTATTTTTAAACTGAAATTAAATTCCTTCATTTAGAAGGGGCATAGAAATCCTATTCAAACTTAAAATTCTAGAGCTACTAAATGAAATAGAAATATTTCCTATAGCTAAGACTGGTGTTGGTTTCCCGTTTTCTTGAAACATGCCGAGTTCATTCTTACTTAGATGTTATTTTCCCTGAAATCCTTGAGAAGAAATGAAGATATGATTGGTGGCTCCCGAATCTATAGCCTAACGCTGGGAATAAATAGCCGCTAAAAATGTTTCAACTACACATGCAAAGAAAGTACCTTATTTCTACAGCTTGGCTAGATACCAGGGTACTGTTTCTTGTGATGACTAGTTTCTTGCAATGGTAGAACTTTCCCTTAGGTTTCTTAGCTTCTTCTTCTTATTTCTGCCTTTCATCTTAGAAGAGGAAGACATAGGTTTCTCAACCAGTAAAGCTGCAGGGGTAACTTGTTACTTAATGATAGATTCTGCTGCTTGCATCTCATTCGACAGTTTCCCTTGGGATAAGTCCACCTTATTCATATTGTAATTTAGGAAAAACTGCTGAAAACTATCGGGCAGAGCCTGTAGGATCATCTCCACCTGAGATTTCTTATCTATAATTGTAGAGCCAAGTGTTTCTATATCATTCAATAAGATAATAATTTTAAAACTTTCATCCTTACCGACGATTCTTCAGCCATATTGGTAGTCAAGACAACTTTCATGGATGTCCCTTTTGCAGTATGAAAACTCATTGAACATCTCTTTGAGAGATTCGATCATATCGTAAGCACAAGTCATGGATTGACGTTGATGCTGTAAGACATTTTCCATGGAGGCAAGAATTTAACATCTTTCCATCTCATCGGCCTTAACCTACTTTTCATAGGCTTTGATCTCATCATCAATAGGATCAACTAGATTAATAGGGCACTCATCAACCAACACAAATTTAAAGCCTTCCAAAGTAAGAACAATGTCTAAAATCTGTTTCCAGTCAACATAGTTAGGGACTTCTAGTTTATTTTAATTCAGGATAGTTTTAAGGGATTGAAAGAAGACACGGTCAAGCTGATTATAAAATTAAAACCAGATCATTTAACAGACCTAGACAATGGTAAAATCATTAAAACACATGCCACATATAATCATGCACAGAAACAGTTAGATTCGTTAGGAAAACTTAACTATTCAAGCAATTATACATGCAATGTTTGATATGTTATCCCTTAAACAAAACAGAACCAAATCATCTAGAGAGTAAACTGTTAAATTAAGTTGGATAAATACCCTTTTTTATAAGGTTATGTACCTTTGAACCAATTATTAACTTATTTGTAAAGTTAATACAATTTATGAAAACAAGAGACCTAAAACTAGTATTATCCTATACAAGTTTATCTGATGGGGAAGATAACCTATGTCAATATGTAAACTCATAGATTTATTGTAAACAACCACTGAAAATCATAATGAATGAACCTTAAACACCACTAGTTTACAAAAAGCAATTTTTTAGAATTTTAAATTTTTTCAAGAATATAAAAATGCCTAAAAGCCCGTCAAAACTACGTCAAATAGCCAAAAAGGGGCCTAGGTCACAGGGAGGCTATGAGTATTTCTCAGTGGGTCATTTCTGATGAACCTACCAAATTCCAGGCCAATTGGAGTTAGTCAAAATTTAAAACACTCCAAAAACCGACCAATTTGGAAATCATTGACAATGCTGTTTGGAAGGTCAACAGGGCTGCCGGCATT
>JBDJHY010142421.1:0-10159 GCA_039654485.1 Withania somnifera | reverse complement strand
TTAGCAGAGACCTACGGATCGGTATGTAGACGTCTATATCCTATATTTGGGAGGCTACAGGATGACACTCTATAGGAAATACTCATACTTCTTGACTCTTTACAAGTGTTGTATGGTCATTGGGTTTTCTATTACTTCATTTCCACTACTTTCAGGTTGTTAGGAAGAGGGCCTCGTGGGCTCCAGTGAGATTCTCGCACACATGCTAGGAATATCATAATTAGAATCAAGTGATAAAAGACCATACAATTGGATATAGAGTTTGGGGATCACCTATGAGACAACAGAGGTTACTGCCATGCCAGTTCCTCAGAGCACCATAGTTCATCTAGAAGTACTAGTGAGTGTTGAGAGGAGCATTGGTTGAGGATGAGTTGATTGGTTCAAGAAAGGGTATTTGACCATTGAGATTATGCAACATCATTTGTTAGGATGACCAGGCATATCCCTACAGTATATGCTACGATATATGGAAGGATGTTAGATTTATTCATCAAGTTAGTATGGTCATTCCATACGATGATAGAGCACTTGGTAGTAGCAGGAAATATCCTTGGATAGATCTTCAGATAGTTAGAGGTTGTTAAAGAGGCTTGATATGATACCTATAGGGAGGGTTTAGACATGAGGCTACAAATTACCTTGCCTCCCATTCCTGGGTTCTTTTGTTATAAAAGCCTAGGTAGAGTAGCTAGAGTTTAGGTCTGACCCATCCATCTCCTCCTTTGATTTCTTAGAATTATTCTAGTTATACCTGATTTGTGAGTGAACGATATGATAGGTAGTGAATTCAGAGGTAATAGCAGAATCATTTGGGCTAATACAGTTAGTTGGTTCGGATCTTTCTCAGTCAACCAACAGAGGCTTGGGTACTCAGAGTAGTCAGCCCTTTAGGGGTGCATCAAAAGGTTTACAGGGTCGTAGTGGCTAGTGTAGTTCAGTGTGGTACCAGTCAGAGAAGGAATGGGTCATTATGAGTGTGGTGAGTTAGGAAATTGGACCTGAGGGTGTCCACAGTGCCAGGCTATTTAGTCAGCACCAGGTGTAGTCTCACATCAGCAGTTAGTTAGAGTAAGCGATAGTCCTAGCGGTTTGTGTTTTACCAGTGGAGGAAATGGCTATTTGTCTAAGAAATCCATCAGTTGTGGGTGCATTATTCAGGCTGGTCGGTAAAGTTTTCGAATAATTCTTTATCCTTTGATTCGTGGTTGTGAGCAGGGTATTCTGGCGAGCTACCTTCGAGCTCTACTTATGACCCGATTTTATTTTACTTAGTTGGATTATATTGACTTGGGCATGAATCAGACTTACTTATTACTTTCTTTATATGTGCTAGCTTGAATGACCCTATATTTATTGATTCCATATCATGGACTAGGTTTAGGCCTTACCTTTATCCTTTGATGTTGTGGCCCTTTTTGGTGGTACCTGGGTTTTTGAATTGGTTGGCGAGATGAGTCTTTTCTATCAGCCTAGGGAGGTGCCAGTGGTTCCTTGTTAGGATGCGGTCCTGTGGTTCAGGATTCGAGTTCCTTTATTTAGATGGGCTTTACTATGTCTTAGAAGAGGTTTGCTTACCCTCACCTTGTCATACCCTGCGTCACGGATATTTTTTGTAGGATCTTTTTGTTTCCCGTATTTGAGGAAAGGACTTCTAGTGGTAGATCCTAAATAGGGATTTGAGTTGTTTGGCTAGCTTAGCCTATAGATGTTGTGAGATAGCAGAGTTGGGCCTTTTGTGATAGGAGGTATTAATGATCTTTTCGGGCATGGACAAGCTACCTTTTTCTCCCTAGAGGTGGGATGGTTCTATAATGATTATACCTATGTCATGAGTAGTATATCTCGGCAGGTTGATAGGGGTCCTTAGGCCCTTACCGATTGAAACTTCTTGTACATTTAGTCTAGGAAGTTATTCCCTTAGGAGTAGTTATTAGCATTGTATCTTTGAGATTTCCTCATTCTTGCTAGTCGATTCTTGTTAACCCTTAGTGATCTTGCCCATTCGCAAACCATTCAGTAGCTTATATTATGGCTGCGCTATCGGTGACTTCCTATAGTTGGTTCTGGAGAACCAAAATGAGTAATTCTGTGAGAATGTTTCTCTTTCTATTCATTTCCTTCAGCTTGGATTGATTGCCAGAGTTTTATATTTATCCTTTTCCCATGTCAACTTTAAATGTGGTCAGTTGCTATTTCTTGGGTTCCCTAGGTCATGGTTTCATGTGGTTAGTCTTTGTTCCATCAGGCATATAACTATTTTAGTTAGTGGCAGTGCTCATTTAGTGGTGGATCGAGGTTTTGATATCTCAGAAGATTTCATATGCCCAGTTATGGTATTTATTTCTAGTCTTAGTTAGTTAAAGTGTCATGTAGGATTGGACCCTCGTGAGTGGATACTAGGATGGTTTTTGCTGTGATTTCTTTTGTTTGAACCTGTGGTCGATTTATACTGAGTTGTGGTCCAATTTATGATTGTGTTTGTTGTGTGAAAGTTGGGATACTATCAAGTTCTGAATTAGGGGAGCCTAACCTCATAAAGTCGCAAGTAGTTTGAGTTCATTTTTACTCTCAGGTTGTGTGGTACACAGGTTTCAGTCATTTATTTATTGATAACACGATGGCTTGGTTGGTTGCACAGTTTGATATGAGATGATGATAGCTGGGTTTTTCAATCATAGTTTGGGGTTACTATCAGTATGTGGGTGATATGACAGAGTAACTTGTGTTGATCATTTATTTGTGTTGCAGATGTCTTTCGAGTTGATACCCAGTTGATTCTAGGTTGATAGGATGATTTTCATAATCATGGTTCGGATGGTCACTGTGGTTTTAGTTCCAGTCCAATAGTAAGTTTGGATTTGTAGGCAAGGTTAGCCACCATTTATGATGCCTGACGTTGTTGGTTTTCGGTTGGTATCGGTTGCCATTTTTGTGATGTTGTTAGTTAGTGATCATGAGGAGCTCATAGTTTTTGGGTCTCTCTTCCAGGGTTTCATTAGTTTGTGGAAGTTCATTTTGATAGGCACTATTCTTGCAGTTCTAGAGTTGATGATTGATTCAAAACATTCCTTGCAAGACCCATTGTAATAGATATGTCATACACCTGGCATAGTGTAGATATGTAGAGGGTTTTGCTATCGACATTTGAGGTTTCTTTTGCTTTTACAAGGTCCCAGTTTTTATTATTATAGCAAGTAGCAACCGATTCACTTCATAATTTGTTGAGCATTGTACAATATTGATTTTCCACCCATGGAATGATAGCCAGTACAAGTGGATTATTTGGATACCTCGGGTATATCATGGGCTTGTGTCCTTGAATTTTGTAATGATCAAGGTTGACGTTGGGTTTTGATATGTTTCATGACCCAAATTCTCATATCATGATGGCACCTACTATACCACCAGTGGGAGAACCAACCCTGTAGTCCAAAGCTGAAGTAGAGAACTAGTACATCAAAAGTGGAAAGCACGAGTATAATAAACAATATATGAATGAAGCAGAAATATAAAAAATCAACAATTCCCAAAACCCGGTATTAGTGTAATACAAAACCTTTAAGTACAGAACATGGAATCAAATGTCTAATACAAATGTATCTTTGAAAATACATGGGATCAAAATCAACAATGAAGAGAAGCAGCAAAAGCTGGATGCCAAGCTCACCTAAGTCTCTGAAAATCAATAGAATCTTCATGAACAATGATCTATGAATCAAGGTAGGGAACCTGTACTCAGATCTGCACATGGCAAGTGTAGTATGAGTAAAATCTTCCAAAGTAAACCATACTTAGTAGGTTTCGAGGGCCCACCAGGCATAAAATAATAATAAAAGCAGCAAATAATGGAATACAATAAAGTAGGGTCTCATAAGCAATTAGTACATCATATAAGCTAGTTATTCAGACAGAAATCAAGTAACAAGTAGAACATGTCAACGCTAACTAATCACATAATAGGATTTCAGGCAATTAAGGAAGACGTAATCGGAATCCTTAAAACTGTATATGTGAATAACAACAAAAATAATAAGGAACCAAGTAAAAGATAGGGAGCAAATACGGACGGTGTACCGGTAACCTCAAGTAAAGGAAAGATGAATAATCAAATAATATAAAGAACAATTATCCCGCATAACCAGGAAGTCTCAAAAATAACACTAAAGTAACTAAACACGAAATCAACAATACAATAAATAAATTATGCACATACTCATGCTCACCCGTAGGTCTCCCATTCAACTAGGGGTCCACTAAAGAAAAAAGAGTGCAGAAAAGTAAATTTACACATGAAGTATCAAGTCCTATGTATGTTTCTCCTCTAGTACCCAAAGGCCCAAATGGCAGAATCCATGGAAGGCTATCATAATTTTTTCTGGTATATCCTTACTCCATCCTATAGTAGCCCCGTTATTGTAGCTCAAAGGCAAGGTACATAGAGGTACGCTTACCAAGTACAATCTCTAATGTCATCATAATCTCACATCCCAAATCACAGAGCCTTAAGGGTCTCATAGTCTGGCATCCAATGCCTCATATCAATAATATCATCAAGCCATTCTCGGAGAGTCATGTAGTCCAACCCCTCAATAAAGTGGTATCACCAATATCCTTAATAGAATAGGTATCATCAAGGTCTCCACAATAAGTAAGTATGATAAGTTTTGGAAAGTTGTACTCACTGCCACACGATAACAGACTCACTTGCCAAAAACCATACTCACTTCCGAATGGAGTTGGCCTCAAGTCCCAACATTAATTAGTCAAATGATATTTTCCGGTGGAAAGGTATAAAGCCTGGGCTAAAACAAGTAGAAATAGTAGTACCGGGTGCTTGATACACCGCCGAGTCTAAAAAAGTCAAAAGTTCATTTACTTATATTATTAGTAGTAAATTCCAAACTATTAGTTTATAACATTATCCATCATTATTACTAAGTTCAGTGTCTATCCTCCACAACTCAATAATCATGAGGCGATACTGGTCTAGCCCCAATGTACTCTCATAGGAATAATGACCCAACCTCTCGTATAATGAATGCACAACACATTAGCAAGCATAGATATAAACATGGAATAAAAATTACCTATGCCACACACAGGTATCACTGGACCACTTCTAAGTCACAGGCACCATATAAATTCGGATGCTGACGTAGATATCAAATGAGGGAGCGGATGAAGGAACACTACAAGGTTACTATAATAAACTAGCTTCCAAATCCATAGATATTATTTAGTACAATTATTAAAGTTATAAACCTAAATATAGCCCTATGGAACCTACCCGTCATTCGATGATCAAGTGCTGCAAGCTCAAAAATATTACTCCAAATGATATCAAATGAACTCCAATTGCTCTGAAACTTGCGAAATAGGGTTCCATTTTTCAATATAAATCCAATGATATAAATTATGCTAAGTTCTAGGTTGGTCCTAAAATCAGGTCTAAAATGGGCATGTGGGGCCCGCATGTCAAAACTGAATATAAATATCACTACGGGGTTCCCAATGTTACTGGATACTTGTGCTCCAAAATTGATCACAATTCTAGTAAGTGAAGACCCTTGAACAACCCTGAGAAAATTGAATACTGAAAGGGAGAAAGATTCGATCTTTATTGTATTATACATTGAAATTGGAAAAGGAGATGTTAGTACGAAGTAAAATAGTCCTAAAGAACAAGGATTTACCACACAAATTCGAATATAATTGAGGAAATCAATAAATCATGACTAGGGCATTAATGGAGGAATAACTCTAATTTTCATGAAGTTCAAATGATGAAATTACTTACTGAAGGTGAGGAAAATGCATGAGAGCTTCATGGAACTATTCTACAGAGTTTGGGGAAGTTTCCAAGACAAATAGCACCAAAGGTAGAGAGAAAATGAGGAAAATGTTGATAGAGCAATAACCAAAAATAGGTTGGAAATTAAAGTAATAACCCCTCAGGTACTGATTTATTGGATAAAAGTACCAACAAATCAATACCCAAGTGACTTCCAGGCACCGATTTATTTAAAAAATGGTCAATTTATAGGAACCTTCCAGTTTATCGGTCATTTTTTCCAACTTATCAGCCAAACCGATTTATTAGCAAAATGTCTGATTTATCGTTGCACAAGAAAAATAACATTTTTCTGATATTTCAACTGAGGGTTTATGTATCTTATGTGAAAAATACATCCCGGACTCACCAGAATTGAAGAAATTAACATCGAAGGTCGTGAGCAAAAATGACCACAACCCAAGATTTAGCCAAAAGGAGTAAATTTCCAACTTTTCACCAACCAACTCAAATCGAGTACGGACACCTTAGGAATCTTAACAAAGGTCAAACTAACCTAAATTCACCATTACGAAGCTAATAGAAGTGTCAGTATTCTGATCCGACACTCTGAACACCAAAATACCACCAATGCTCCAAACTAGGCCTTAACCTGACTCAAGTTCACAAATGAGTACAAATTTCAAACGAAAATCGTGAAACGTGAATCTAAGGTCAATCTTGACTTTGTTTGGCATTACAAAGCTAACAAAACTATCAGAATTTAATTCGGAGCTCTTATTAAAGTAAAGTTGACTTTAGTCAATGAGTACTGAGTTTTAGGCTCTAAAACAGGCAATTTGAGATACTTCTAAACTGAGCTTCCAGGAACAAAACCACTGGTCCCAACAAGTCATAAATGACTTGGGAAAACTATTAAAATTCTCTAGAATGTAAAACAATGCATATTCCCATAAATGACCATAAGTGTCATTATAATATCCACTACTAAAAGGAATTTCGTCCATGAAAGTCAAGTAAAAATAGGAAATAAAAAGGAAGAGAAAGTACTTGATGTTTGAAACAGTCGTGGATACTTCTTCTGTATCTCACTTTCATCCACGGATCGTGCCTCACCTGAACTCTAACCACTGGAATCTCCTTACGTCTCAACTTTCTAACCTCCTTAGCCAAAGTTTTTACAGGCTCTTCAACAAAAGACAAATTCTTATCCAGCTGCACTGAATCCTTTTGAAGGACTTGAGACTCATCGAGAACATACCACTACAACATTGAAAAATAAAACACCAGAGGAACAACTAAAAGTGTAGGAGGTAAAGCCAATCGGTAGGCAACATCACCAACTTTTTCCAAGATCTCAAATGATCCAATATACCTGGGAATAAGGTTTCTTTGCCTACCAAACCTCATCACACCATGCATAAGGGATACCCTCAGGAAGACTCTATCACCAACTCAATACTCTATAGACCAAAGCCTATGATTAGTGTAGCTCTTCTGCTACTCTATGTAGCCTATGATCTATCATATATCAATCGAACCTGATAAACCAGCAAATATACAACCTACACCTCCTACAGTACAATGCCTCAAATGATCAAGAGAATCATGAAACAAATCTAAAGGTTGGACTTTGGCTTCAAAGCCATCAATCCAGGAAATATGCGACCTATACCTCCTATCGTACAATGTCTCAAATGGTTTCATGACAATGCTGCAGTGATAGCTATTCTTATAAGAAAATTCTGCCAAAGGTAAGTCCTGACCCTAAGAACTACCAAAGTCTATCACACAAGCCCTCAACATATCCTCCAGTACCTGAATGATACATTTAGACTGACCTTCGGTTTGCTGATGGAATGTAGTACTCAAATGAACCTCAGTACCCATATCCTACTAAAAAGATCTCCAATACTGTAAGTGAACTAGGTGACTCTATTAGTAATGATGGATACAGGAACACCATGCAACCCAACCACCTCGAGACTGTAGGTTTGGTCTAGATGCTCAAAATTATACAAGGAGTGAGTAGGAATAAAATTTGCTAACTTGGTCAGTCTATTAACAATGACACAAACAGTATCATAACCTCTTCTAGTCGGAGCCAACCCAGAAACAAAGTCCATAGTCACCCACTTCCACTTCCAAGTTGGAATAGGGAGTCTCTAAATCAAACCACCTGGTAGCTGATGCTCATACTTAACCTATTGAAATTTCAAACACTTAGACACATATTCAAAAGTGTCCCTCTTCATCCACCTCCACCAGTACAACTGTTGCAAATCACAGTACATCTTGGTTGCACCAGGGTGAGTAGAATACATGGAGCTTTGAGTCTCACGCAAGATCAACTGTATCGAGTCACCAACCTATAGTACACAAATATAACCATCATAAGAAAGTGCCCCATATGAATCAATAGAAACCCTATTGGCCTCTTAAGCTAATACCTACTCATAAAGAGAAACCAAACTCTCATCCTCAAAATGCCGCTGCTGAATAAGATCACACAAGGAAGATCTGTATGAAATAAATGCTAACACTCTCCTAGGGTCGAACAGATCATTTATAACAAAAGACTAGCCAACTATTGAACCTCTACCATTAATGGCCTCTCTAAAGCTGACAAGGTTGCTAAGCTACCCATATTGATTTCCTTCCGACTCAAGGAATCTGCCACAATGTTCTCCTTGCTCGAATGATAGAGAGTGGAAATATCATAGTCTTTTAGTAACTAAATCCACCTTTGCTACCTGGAATTCACTCCTCCTAGTTTATAATGAACTGAAGAATATGATGGTCAGTAAAGATCTCGCATTGAACTCCATACAACTAATTCCTCTAGATCTTAAGCGCAAACACTACCGTTGCTAGCTCTAATTCATGAGTGGGGTAGTTACTCTAGTGGACCTTTATATGCCTTGAAGAATATGTGATTACTCAACCCTTTTGAATCAGAACACAACCCAAACAATTGCCAGAAACATCACAATATGCGGAGAATCCCTAACCCTTAACTGGCAAGGTCAATCTGGCGCTAAAGTCAATAAGTCCTTAAGCTTTAAAAATCTCAATTCATAGTCATCAGATCACTAAAAGGTAACCTCTTTCCTAGTCTATTCAGTCAAGGGTGCCTCGTTCAATGAGAACCCCCCTAAAAACATTGATAATATCTAGCCAAACTAATAAAACTCAAAAGTTCAGAAAAGATATCAGCCTTGGACAATCTTGAACTACCTGAATATTTGTTGGATCGACTTTCATTCCATCTTTGGACACTACATGGCATAAAAATTCCACATACTCCAACAAAAACTCACACTTTAAGAACATGGCATAAAACAATATTGTCTTGTTGACTGAAGAATCAACATCAAATGCTACTTATGATTGGACTTACTTTGCGAATACACCAATATGTCATGGATAAAAACAATCACAAAGGAGTCCAAGTAGGTCTTAAGCACCCTATGTATAAAGTCTATGAAAGTTGTTGGAGCATTAGTTAGACCAAAGGACATAACTAAAAATTTGTAGTGGCCATATCGAGTTTTGAATATTGTCTTAGGTATATCCTCTTTCCTAATCCACAACTGATAATAATCGGATCTCAAGTCAATCTTTGAGAACACTAAATCTCCTTGAAGCTGATCAAATAAATCATCAATCCTTGGCTTAGGATATTTATTCTTCACTGTGACTTTGTTCAATTGTGGATAGTCAATGCATATTCTCATAGTACCATCTTTATTCTTCACAAACAGAGTTGGAGCATCCCAATTTGACACACTGGAATGAACAAAACCCTTATCTATTAAATCTTGGAGTTGAACCTTCATCTCTCTCAACGCTACAAGAGCCATACTATATGGAGCAATAGAAATAGGCTTAGTGCCCAGCTCTAAATCAGTAGCAAATTCAAATATTGGTTGGCCTGGTAGGTCAGTCAGAAATACATCAAGAAAATTAAATAGGTGAGATTTAGGTTTGGTTCTCGATGCTTGAACGGCCGATAGGTAAGATTCAATCACCGCAGTCCAAGTGGTGTGTTGTAGAGAATCCCTATTTCTAAGTGGAAGTGGGAGAAGATTAGCATTGATTTTATATGGGACCCATTTGTACTTCACGGGGCAGTTATTTTATATGGATCATCATGGAGATTGGACAAATCCTCTCACTTTTTACTGAATTTATTTCCATGGGATGCCGAGAGATTTGATGCCTTCTATGTTAAGGAGATTCTTCATCTACATGGCATGGTAGCCTCTACTATATTAGAAAAGGGTACATAGTTACTTCGTAATTATCGAGGATTGTGTAGCATGAGATAGGTACCATAATAACTTTGAGTGCACCTTTTGGCCT
>JBDJHY010142375.1:0-13156 GCA_039654485.1 Withania somnifera | reverse complement strand
TTTGTTTTCTAAATCTGATATAGTAATCCTCTGCTTTAGTTTCAAACTACGGGGTTGGTTCTCCTACTGGTGGTATAGTAGATTTTGATTATGTGTGCACCGTTGAGTCTGGAATATCAATTTGGGTGTGCTTGTATAATTTATTTTCATAAATTTGACCTCGAATGTTGTGTGTGCATTTCAAGTGGTAATTCAGAGCATTAATGGCCCCAATTGACGAAGTTGATGGACTCATGCCATAACCCATATAATATTGCATAATTCTTCATTCTCTTAGTATATAATGCTTCTAGTATTGTTAATTTATCGAAATTTCAATGTTTAAGACTACAAAAATTGCAACTTTGACCCCGTTTTTGTCAAATATGTTCGAGCTATTTTGGAGCCCTTCCTGCGGTCGAATAATGCTCAATTTTAGAGTACGGGTTCCTTGTAACATTGGGAACCCCATGACGAAGTTTATTTTTATGTTCGATTAGTGGGCCCTGCAAGGAAGATTTTAGGCCTAGTCCTGAATGTAGCATATATTATATGGTTAGACTCGTATTGACATATAGAATATTTTGACACTAGTTTCAAAGCATTTAGCGATCGTTTGATATCGGTCAGAGCACTATTCATCGAAAGAAGGGTAGGTTCCATGGGGCAATCTATGGGCTTATAGATTTAATAATTGTACTAAACAGCATTTGTGGCTAGGTGGTTATAGTGATCCTATACCTTTTTTTATCCCTCTCGTGCTGATATATACATTTTTCACATCCGATTTATAATATATCAGTGACTTAGAAGTTGTCCAGCGATACCTATATAGGGCATAGGAAATTGTTATTTCCTGGTCATACATATATACTTGTTGGTCTATTGTGCATTCATGACACGAGAGTTAGGCCTATGGCTCTAATAAGAGTGCATCGAGGCTGGGTCAGTATCACTATCTGATTTTTGAGCCATGATGGATTGAGGCTAATTTTTGTAATAAAGATGTATAATGACATATATTGATAAATGGTAATATTCTAATAATAATATAAGTAATAAACTTTTAACTATTTTAGACTCGGTGATGTACCGAGCACCCGGTAATAATATTTTCACATGTTTTAGTCTAGTCTTTACATCCTGGCACCGAAAATCTCATTTGACTAATAAATGCTAGGACATGAGCCCGACTCTGTTTACCAGTGAGTACAGCCGCTAGTACTTGAGTCCGTCGTGGTACGGCGTGAGTAAAGATTTTTGACACTTATCATATTTTACGATTATGGAGACATTGATGATGCAGTTCCCTTGAGGACTTTTGGTGACACTATGATATATCGTCTTGGAATGCCATGACTTGCCGAGTATGACTTGATGATACAATTTACATAAGTCACGAGATGCAGACTATAAGACCCTTGAGGCTCTGTGATTTGGGATGTGAAGTTATGATGACATTAGAGATCTTACATGGTGACATACCTCCATGGACCTTTCCTCTGGGCTTTGGCAACACGAAGGGGGGTTATAGGATGGAGGAGAGATTTAGGTGGTAAATGACATTACCAGGAATATTTTCTGCCTACTGGACCTATGTTACTGGAGGAGAAGCATATGCATGACTGGTTACTTCATGTGATTGTATTTACTTTTCTACACCTATTTTTTTCTGTGTACCCTTTGTAGTATGGTGATGGCTACGGATGAGCGTGTTACTGTGTACGTTGCACTTCTCTATGGGGGACTTAAAAGCATTTATATGCATTATTTAGTATTGTTTTTTACTTAGTGCTTCATGTTATGTGGAATATTGTGCCTTATTCTATTGTTCATTCATTTATCCTTTACTTAGGGTTACCGATATACCATTCATGTTCTCTTCCTGTTTTTTTTTTTTTACTCTTGTTTATTGCATTATTACTCACATATACTGTTTTATGGATTTCGCGTATGTTTTTCTTCATCCCCTAAATTCCTATTATGTGATTAGCTAGCGATACGCGTTCTACTTATTGACTGATCCCTGTTTGACTTGTTAGGTTTCCTTGTTGTACTATTTGCTTCTGTGACCCCATTTATTGTATTTCGTTATTTTATTCTTATATTATTGTTATGTACCTAGTGGGCCCTTGAAGCCTACTGGGTCCGAGTTGCTTCAGCATCTTATACTCATACTACACTTGCACGTTTGTAGATCCGAGTATAGGTGCCCGACCGTGATTACAGATGGATGTGCCTGTAGATTACATTGATTTTTAGAGATTCAGGGTGAACATCTTGATTTTCCGGCTTCTCTTCATAATTTCTTCTAATTTCCATGTATTTTAATAGATACAGTTATATTAGATATTTTGATTCTTTGTTCTGTACTTATTGGTTCGTATTACATTGATACCGAGTTTAGGGGCATTTATTTTTTACTCTTTTACTTTTACATTTATTCATCTACTATTTATTACCCTTGTGCTTTCCGTATCTGATATAGTAGTCCTCCATTTTGGATTCATACTATGGGGTTGGTTCTCCTACCGGTAGTATAGCAAGTACCATCAGGATTCGAGAATTTGGGTCGTGACATGAATTGAGGCATTTTCGGGTGAAAAGTGAAGAATGTAGGATTCTTATTTCTCATTCTCACACTCCTCCATCAGTTCATATGACTCAAAATACATGTCATTATCTAAGCATAATATCAAAAAGTTATTCAGATGGGATCCAGTACATAACACTTCCAAACTTACAACAATTTCAACATGCTCACTTTTATGCTTCTCCTCAATGTTAGTAGCCTCAAGCAAAGAATGATAGTTGAATGATTGGAATTATTTATCCCTCTCCACAAACTGGCGATTATCTACAACTATTATTGATTGGACATCAGACGTAACAATCTTATTATTCATGTGTACCTCCATGGTGCAGATTTCTAAGACACATTGAGTTATCTTTGAAATAAGATTATTCATCCCCTCTTTCAATTAGGTTTCCATAGTTGTGACTACCCCAGATGAACGCTTAAATTTTGATTCTTTATTCTTGTTCGAACAGCTATTTGTGGCTCACTATATCTGCTTTATCATATCTTTCTTTTATTAGTGCCTCAGTCACTACTTCTATAATGAGTTCCTCTTAAGTATTATATAAGAATGTACTCTACTTATTAGACAAATTTTCAGCCCTATCCTATAGCTCTGTGACTTTGGTACTCATCTTCTTTTTCTCTACCCAATATTTCCTCATGGCTTCCAGATGTAGTGCATGCTGCTCCTTTATTTGCTTCTGCATTTACCTAAAGTGATCCTCATATTATGCTGCATTAGCTCCATTTTTTATTGCCAACATAAAAAACAACAGCTTGATCATAATATTGGTTCAGGGGAGGGGAATAATATTTTGGAAACTATGCTAATGACTATCCTGACCACCACAAATGACATTTATTCAATTAAAAATACTGGTAGGTTCATACAACCTGCTCTCTTGAACATTAGGACAATAACAATCCAAGTGGGTTCCTCCACAAAAACAACAAGAACCATATTTAACCACCATCTATTCCGACATAGCAAGAAAAGTGATAAAAAAATATAAGAAGAAAACTTTGTAAAAAAAAATAAAACATGTACAACTTAAACAAATAACTAGAAAAAGTCTAGTCTTAATGAACAACTGATACTGTAGTACGTGGTAAGGGTACCAAAAATTGGTATATACTTTGGCACACATAATCCTACATATCGTATAATTAATATAGTGATTCTTTTTGAGACTCAACTTATCGTACCCGAGGGACTTATCGTTTACTAACTAGTTTTGTTTATTTATTTAACGGTGGAGTTTAAAGATATAATGGTTTTAAATTAAAGACTAATAATAAACTAAATTATCACACTTAACATGGGATCCTAACAATAATAAGGAATATTCTAGTGTCAATACATACTCACAATCATGCAAAGTTGTGGTTTTTAGTCGATGTTGGTGTTATCATGATTGTTAATTTATGAGGTGGATATATAACTTTTGAATTTTCATCCTCTAAATTATATACCCAAATTAGTATTACAACTATTCCATTGATCGTGGATGTAAGTCTCTAATTGAAATTCCTTAATCCATCTTCCTATTTTATTAACCAAGTGGGGCAGCTATGTATATTTCTATCCTAATGCAAATTACTTCTAGAGTGTTCTAAAATGTGATCCACAATTTTTATGTTCTCCTATCTCCACTCCTATGAAAATTGCATTTTGATACTATAGATGCATCCTATATTTCATGAATTCTTATAATAGTAAGGCAAGAACATAAGAACAAACACATGACACAATAAATATATATATCGAATAGAAATCAAAACTAAGCATTCATGTTCCATAGTCGTTAACCCTAGAAGAAGTTTCATTGACTCTCGTAGCTTATATTTAAAACATAAGACAAAAATTTAACATGTAAAAACTAATAGAATATGAAATACAAATAAAAAACCATCTTTGTAGCTTCCTTTGATGTGAACTTCTCCCAAGCATTGAGTTTTGTTTGTTGTGTTGGGATTTCGGGCTATATATTTTCCCAAGCGTGTTATTCTCTTTTTCTCAGCATGTATATATGTGTATTTATAGTCTTCAATTTTTTCAGTTTAAGTCTCATAAGTTTTACTTAAATTTGCCAATATTTTTTCACACTAAAACTAGGACTAGAAGTGACTTTTTGGTGTTGGAACTTAGATGTATGTCGCGGAGATGATTTGAGGGAGATAGAGCATGTGAATTTGGTGTTTTGAGGCCAATACTGTGTCCAAAATTAAAAATAGGCACTTTTCATACATCGTTTCTTGAAATTAATGGATCGACATGCAGGTTACACCATAAATAGTCCAACTTCATTCGATGTTCACTAGTTAGCCCGTCCTTCACTTTCTTGGTTCCTTGATTCATATAGATTTTGTGTATTCATAATTCCATAATCCTAGATCATAAAAATATAATTTAATTTCTAAAATAAGCTCCAACCATTAACATTAGATCACCACAAGATATTTTCCCAACAATTAAGCAAACTAGCATAAGCTAGACATGGCTTCGCTAATTACATTCATTAAGTTTTCTCTTTGTTCCGTAAACCTTTGAAGATGGTGTGAAGACTTTTCTAACCTCTAAAAAATCATAAATATCTGTCTACAAGAGTTCATCAGAAGAATTAGGTCATAAAGTACACAAAATTCATCACGTGCACTACAATAAACAAATGTTAGCCCAGTTAAAAAAGTTATTTTGCTAAGATCTAATTGATCTTTTTGACACTTGTTTTGGTTCAGTTTCACCATAAATATAGTAAAATTATTATTTTCACAAAAATTTAACCATATATACACATTACGACACAAAACCATGCTTAAAAGCCCTTAAAATTATGTTAAACGCACGTAGATAATGACACTTAGGTGTATAAATATACCTAATATCAATAGCATACTACTGCAGATTCCCCTTCTTAGGTTTTTACCCCTTCTTACAGTTTTTTGGACTTTACCCCCATGCCTACCTATGTCAGAGGTGTATCAGAAGAAATTGAGTAGGTTTTTGTGATTAGAGCCACCACAAATTTCTAGAGAGAATGCTTATGATTTAATTGTTGGTTGTGAGGAGACATTACATAACCTTAGGATAGTGGAGACTCATGGATTTTACAATACATTGTTTCAGATAAGCAAGACAACTTAACATTGGTGGAGGTCCTATATTACTTGTAGACAAGCTCGATTGCCTCTTATGACTTGAAGCCTATTTTGTAGGACTTTTATGGCCAATATGTGTCTCATGCTGATAAGGATTGGATAAGGGAGGAGATTACTCACATGAGGAAGGTATCTATGATTGTTATTGATTATGAGGCTAAATTTTACTAGTTATCTATGTATGTCTATTTAAATACCTAATACGTTAGAAAGAATTTTTCATTTGACTAGGTATGAGTCCCAAGCTCTATGACACCACTTATATTCTTGTAACTAGTGGAAATTTATTTTAGATAGTATCAGAGTATGTTTGCACTATAGAGAGTCTTCATTACGAAACCTATGGGGGTGGAGATAAGAGGCCACATCACCATGTTAGTTTCAATGGTTCCAATGTTTCACTTCATAAATATCAATTAGATCCTTCGTATATACTCATTCAGTGTCAGTTCAGTTGGACGACTGTTAGAATTAAGTTGAGCAGCTTGAGGCTATTATCGGTAAAGATGTAAGACGACTCAGATCTAGAGATATTCCGATTGTAAGGGTTTGTTATACTCATCACCCAATAAAGGAATCTACTTGGGAGATGCAGAGGGACATGAGATCCCAGTGCCTGCACTTGTTTGATTCTTCAAGTATTTCTCATTTTCATTATCTTTCACAGATGAAAGTTATTGTAGTAGAGGATGTATTACCGACCCTCAAAAATTTTCTCTTATTTTTATGAATTTTTGGTATTTAGAGCATTCTGTTAACCGCCCCAAGTCATTTATGGCTTGTTGGGATCGATAGGTTGGGTCCCTGGCAGTTGTTGTGGTCCTTGCAATTATGCCCCTTTTGGGGGCTTACTTAGTCCATATAATCCCGAATGTTGTTTTCGTCAATCCCATTGATTCCATAATATTCTTTACATAAAGATTTCATATATAAGTCAATGAATTCGGCCCTTGCCGTTTGTTCGATTGGGTGGGCACAATCATGCCACCGTCAGCCAATGTATATAAAAAAAAGTCTTACGACCATATTCCTTATTTCTCAGTAGTTCCACGTAAAAATCTCCCTCCCTCAAGATTATATTTGGTCCTATGATGTGTTATATTGTAGTTTTAATCCGTAGAAATGTGTTTATGTGGTTCTACGCCTTAATTCTTCCGGCAAATTCTTATTTTTGCTGTAATATTGCATCTTCTGTGGAATATAAACTTCCTGAGCTTATATCTTTCAATTCTACTGTAAAATAATTAGTTCTATTTTAAATTGTACGATGTATGAACTGTGCTTTACGTGTGGGTATAATTATTTTGAGTTTTCGAGTTATTAGGACTTACAGACCCAAATTTAGCAAGTACTTTGACCCCGCTATTTATATAAAAATATGGGACTTGTTTTACTCGATTTACACGATAGCTATGTGTTTTCTAGTCTTGCATAATTCTGAGCTCCATATGTGACTTTGGATATTTGGCACACTTCTCGAGGATATCCCCAGAATCTAGGTAGGTTACTACTTTTTTTAGACTGGGTATTAGTATAATATATGTATGGTAAAGAACTGACTCGGGACTCGGATGATTATTTGGTCCCCGATATGCTTATTTATTCGACCTATGGCCTATAGCTTAACTACTTACCTTAGGGATGTATTGCCCTGCCTGTATGTCTCACGTCAACTCTGGACTATAGTGTGGTAGGGGGAGGAGTAACAGCTTTGATATGTATTTTCATACGTAGACTATGGACAGTTTTGAGGTTGGGAAAGGATTAAACTAGTTATTAGAGCTTAAAATATATCCCCAGTGTAGATTGGTGGCTCTTAAGCCGATCTAGGTAGGCTAACTATTTGTGTTCTCTCTAATGCGTTGTCTATTTGATTGGGGAATAGATGGCCCTTGGGACACAGTTTGTGGAGTATAACTATGTTGAACAATCAACTTCCTTACGTTGTGACCTCGTACTTGGCTATTCATAGCTATTCTGATAGTGACTTCCTTCGTTTGTGGCATTGTACCTAGCCAGAAATAGCTATGTTGGGTAATTAGCAGCATGGTGTAGTGATATTTCTTTCCTGATCCAGTACAAGCCTGGGGGTGTACGGTGTTGAGATATGCTATGATAGATCCATAGTTCTTCTTGTATACATATGTACTTGGGATAGTAGGCATTTGTGACACCTCAGGTGTAGTTAGTCGGTGTTTGGGATCATGGTGGGGCTAGGAGAGACTATGTTTCATGCCAGAACTTGCATCTATTTTTATGGTTTGAACGAAGGGTTGATGGAAGTGGGTTTCATGTACTTAAAATTATTAAGGTCTCCACCTATCAACGGTAGGATGTTATTTTACCCCACCATTTGAGACAATCAACTTGGAAATTCAATGATCTGGTATACTACTTTTGTGAAAACAATGGGAATTTTGCTATGATGTGAGGTGTGCCTGTATTGCAATATTTAGGTCCCAATGAGATTTGATATACGGATTGAGCCTTAGTGTTGATCTTTTTCCTTGATGAGTAAAATACTGGTGGGCTGGTTATGAGGTATTTCATGTGGGTTCATGTCCCTACACGAACCCTGTCGATCCGGGTCATTATGCTTGGACCATGATGCCTAAGGGAGGGATATATGGGGGAGTAGTGGTATATGGTTCAACTACTCCATTGGTCCTTCTAATATAGGATTATCCCATAGAGGGAGTATGTGAACTTCTTGTTTTAGTGTGTGTTGTTCGACTTCTTTGTGGGTCCTTCTCGATTCGGGACTATCCCAAAGAGGGAGCATTCCAGCACTTCTATATAGGGTAGGTGGTTTGAGTCCTCCATGGGTTCCTCTAGAATTTGTACCATCCTAGAGAGGGAATATACCTGTAGTTATTTGCACTTCCTCTATATCCTTTTTGACTTTGGGACCATCCTAGAGAGGGAACATATCAAATCTTCATTCTTCGGTATGGTTGACTACTTTTCTTACCTCCATTATCGTTATATCAATAGTTATATTACTGATGTTAGGTTTACTATATAAGGTCCTATTTACACTGGTCATGTTGGGACTACAGGTACATGTTATCTGTGGGCACAATTTGCTTATAAATGAGTCAGTGTATGTGTGACCTACCCTGTTAGTTGATCCTTTTCACTGTTAGCTGATTCAACATACACTAATGATTGTTACCATGTCTTTGCACTTATTAGCTTCTATTGTTGTTTCCCTTCGGGGTGGTCCATTTTGCACTGCTACTCTACTTACTTTGATTTATCCTTACCTTATTTATGCTTATTAATGCCCTGTTGTCCTATGATGCCTAATGGGTACCCGTTATTTTTGTACTCATGCTACACTTCTACATCTTTTCTTGATGTAGGTACTAGTAAGACTTTTTCCAATGGACGTGATCGAGCATAGTAGCTGATATTTTCTGGAGATTTAGTGAGCCGTTGACATCCTTGCTGGATGATTTTCCTTTTAGAGTTAGAGATATCCTAGTCAGGTCTTGGATAGTCACTTTTGTAGTTCCCCATTAGGAGTTGTATTCTATATTCACGTATATAAATTCTCTACAACAATGACACCAGGTCCTTGGAGTTATTTTATGATTTCTTTTATATTTCCATATTACTTTACATTTCCTTTCTTTTTTCTTTCTCTGTTTCTCCTCCTCCTTTCTTTTTTTTTTTTTGGTTAGTGTTACTGGCCCACCTCTATTCTCTTAGGTCTAGGATTAGGCTTGTTTACACAAGAAAATATAGATGCCATCATAAATCGATTTTTTTGTCGTGACAGAACATAAGTTGCATTTGAATGTGTGGCAAGTTCTGAAAGTGTTAGTTTTGACTTGACATTGTGGCATTCCTAGGACATGTCCTGTCTAAGGATGGGATAATGGTGAATTCAATGAAGATTTCAATGGTGTATGATTAGATCAAACCAACTACTCCTACTGAGGTTATCAGTTTTATTAGGTTATTAGGGTATCACATATGGATTTTTGCGGTTTTCTCTTCCATTACAACACCTTTGAAGATATTGACTAGAAAGGAGGTTCCATTTTAGTGGTTATCACGACCTGATTTCTCGAATTATGATGGTACCTACTATATCAACATTAGAAGAACTAACCTTATAGTCTGAAGTCGAAGCAGTGGACTACTACATCAAAAGCGGAAAGCACAAGTATAATAGATGATATATAAATAAAGCGGATGTAAAAAGAATGAACAATTCCAAAAACCTGGTATCAGTGTAATACAAAACCTCTCTAAGTACAGAACAAGGAATCAAATGTATAATACAAATGTGTCTCCTAATATACATGGAGATCAAAATCAATGCTGAAGAGAAGAAGTAAAAGTTGGACGCCAAGCTCACCCTAAGTTTACGAAATCAAAAGAATCTACACGAATAATGATCTGTAAATCAAGGTCAGGCAACTGTACTCGAATCTGCACATGGACAAGTGTAGTATAAGTACATGGTGCCGAAATAGCCCATACTAGTAGGCTTCGAGGGCCCACTAGACACATAACAATAATAAAAGCAGTAAATAACAGAAGGCAATAAATGGGATCACAGAAACAAATAGTAAATCAATGGAGCTAGCTACTCAAGTAAGAATCAAGTAACAAGTAGAGCATATATTGCTAGCTAAGCACATAATACAATTTCAGGAAATAAAAGGAAACATACCTGAAATCCATGAAACATTATATATGAATAATAACAACAATAATCAGGAATCAAAAGAAGAAAAGAGGAGAACATTGACGGTATACCAGTAACCTCAAATAAGATATGAATGAATGAACAATAAGATAATGCACAATATCCCACATAAAAAGAAATATCAATAACCAAAAAAACCGTAAAGCAGTAATAACTGTTCTAAAGTAATGCATATAAACGCTATCAAGTCCCCCATAAAGAAGCACAGCGTACACAGAAATACACTCACCTATAGGCTTCCCATACGACCAATGGTACACTGAAGAAAACAAATGCAAAAAGTAAATACACACAATGGAGTAACCAGTCCTGTGTACGTTCTCCTTCGGTACCCGTAGGTCCAGCAGACCAAATCCATGGGAGGCTACCCGAAATATTCCCAGTATAGCCCTACTCCATCATATACCCATCCTCCGCATTGTCGTTGCCTGGAGGAAAGGTCCATAGAGGTGTGTCACCACGTAAAATCTCTAACGTCATCATAATCTCGCATCCCAAATCGCAGAACCTCAAGGGTCTCATAGTCTGGGATCCTATGTCTCATATCCATAATATCATCAAGACGTACTCAACAAGTTATGGCATTCAACGCCTCAATGTAATAGGATCACCAATATCCTCAATAGAATGGGTATCATTAATGTCTCCAGAACCAATTAGTGTGATAAATGTTAAATTGTTGTACTTGTTGTTGTACGATGACCAAATCAAGTGCCAGCGGCTATACTCAATACCGAACGGATTCAGTCTTAAGTCCCATCATCAATTAGTCAAATGAAATTTCCCCATGCCAGGGTGTAAAGCCTGGGCTAAAACAAGTAAAAGTAGTATCACTAGGTACTCGATACAGAGCCGAATCTGAAATAGTTAAAAGGTCATTTACTTATATAATTATTATGATATTATAATTTATTAATTTATGTCATTAACCAATATTATTATTAAATTCAGTATCTAGCCTCCACAGCTCAATAATCATATGGTGATACTATATCATCCCCAATGCACTCTCATAGGAGCCAAAGGCCTAACATCTCGTATAATGAATGCATAACACATTAGAAAGTATACGTATGATCATGCAATAACAACTATGCACAGGTATCACTAAAAAATCCTAAGCTGCAGGCACCATATAGATTCGGATGCCAAAATTTCCTACTTTCTATATAACAACTCAAATCAAGCATGAACACCTTAGGAAGCGTACCTTGGATCAAACTTTCCTAAATTCACCATTCCAGAGCTAATGGAAGTGTTAGAATTCCTATCTGAGACTCTGAACACCAAAAAACCACCCAAGCTACAAATTAGGCCTTAAGCTTAACTATAGTCCAAAAATGGGCATAAATTGCAAATGAAAACTCTAAAACAGAAACTTAAGGTCAATCTTAACTCAGTCGAAATTTAATTCAGCTCATCTTGAAGGAATGTTGACTTTAGTCAACGAATACTTAGTTTTAGGCTTTAAAACAGGCAATTTAAGATATTTCTCAATCGAGCCGCTAGGGAATCGAACTACCGGCCCCAGAAAGTCGTAAATGACTTAGGGAAACTACTGAAATGCTCTAGAATGTAAAATATCGCATAATTCTCAATAATGACTGTGAGGTTCATTACAACATCAACTATAAAAAGGACTTTTATCCTCAAAAGTCAAGTAAGAGCGAGAAATAAATATGAAGAGAAAGTACTTGATGCCTCAAACAACTGTGGATACTTCTTTCACATCTCACTCTTGATCTCCTAAGTAGCTTCCTTGACCGGGTGCTGCCTCCACTACACCTTAATCACTGGAATCTCCCTGGAGCTCAACTTTCTAACATCCTTAGCCAAAATTTTCATAGGATCTTCAGCAGGGGAAAAATTCTCATCTAGATGCATTGAATCCACTCAAATAACATGATACTCATTGGGAATATAATGCCACAACATTGAAAAATGAAACACTGGATGAACGATTGAAAGCATAGGAGGAAAGGCCAACTTGTAGGCAACATCACCAACTCTCTCTAAGATCTCCTATAGTTAAATATACTTGGGACTAAGCTTGCCCTGCCTACCAAATCTCATCACACCGTGCATAGGAGATACCTGTAGAAACACTCTATCACCAACTTTATACTCTAAGGAACGAATCCTATGATCATCGTATCTCTTATTCCTACTCTTTGATGCCTTCAATCTATCCTGAATCAATCAAACCTTGTCAAGAGAATTGTACAACAAACCCAAAGAATGGAGTCTATACTCAAAACCAGTGAACCACCCAATGGGGGGCCTACATTGCCTACCATAAAACACCTTTAAAGGTCCCATCTCATTACTGAAGTGATAACTATTATTATTTACGAACTCTGCCAATGGTAGGTGTTGATCCCAAGCACCACCAAAGTTCGTCACACCAGCCCTTAGTATATCTTCTAACACCTAAATAGTACGGTCAGACTTACCATCGGTCTGGGGATAAAATATCATACTAAAATAAACCTCGGTACCCAAGTACCGCTATACAGATCTCCAAAATTGTGAAGCAAACTTGATGCCTCTATCAGAAATGATTGATGTAGGAACACAATGCAATCGAACCACATCATGAATGTAGATTTGAGCAAACCACTCTGCACTATATGAGGAGTGAGTAGGAATGGAATAAGTTGACTTGGTCAACCTGTCAACAATGACCCAAAGAGTAACATGCCCTCTACTAGTCT
>JBDJHY010142365.1:0-13156 GCA_039654485.1 Withania somnifera | reverse complement strand
TGGCAATATACAAGTAGATGGGCTTAGGAGCCCCTAACCGATGACTATGCAACTGTTAATGGATGGCCAGTCAGTTAAGAGGCCAGTGGAAATTTTATTTGATGTGCTTGTTAAGGTGAACAACCTTATCGTTCTATCTAACTTTGTTATCCTTGACTGTGATATTGGCTTTGAGGTGCCTATCATTTTGGGTAGGCCATTCTTAGGACCTATAAAAGGTTTAACTGATGTTGAGAGAGGTGAAATGAGATTTTAGTTAAATACCGAAGAAGTAATGTTCAACATATACAAATCTATGAAGCAGCCACAGGATATAAATGTGGTATCTATTATTGTTGAGTGGGATAAGTCAAAGAACCCTAGATATATGAAAAACTTTTATCGAGCCATTGGCATCAGTATGATGAATTATGATGGTGAAGGTATGGAGGTGTATGAGAAAACTATAAATGCCTTAATTGGTGTAGGGTCTTATTCATATAAACTGAAAAAGCTTGACTTAGACCTACAGAACAAGCCGACGGCACGAGAAAAATAATCAATTGAAGAGCCCTCAGTTTTAGAACTCAAAGCAATTCCAAGCCATTTACAATATATCTTTCTAGGAACCAAGAAAACTTTGTTGTTTATCATTTTGGCACAGTTGATGGATCAACAAGTCACAACACTATACCATATTTTGAAGAAGTTTAGGAAGGCGATTGGCTGGACTATTACATATATCATCGATATTCCACCAACCATTTTTTTGTATCGTATAGATCTAGAGGATAACAGTGTGCCCAGTCGAGAACAACAAAGGACACTTAACCCATAAATACAAGAAGTGGTAAAAAGGGAGATTATTAAATGGTTGGATGCCGAGGTTGCTTACCCAATTGTGAATAGTAAATGGGTGAGTCCAGTTTAGTATGTACAAAACAAAGGAGGCATGACAGGGGTGGTGAATGGAAACAATTAATTAATCCAACAACGACCTATGACCGTAAAAAACTTATTATGTCCAAACACATACGCAAGTGTACTTGATCATACAAGTAATATAGAAGCTCTTTCGAGTCGGATATCGAGCCTCAAGGACTTGAAATTTATATCATGAATGAATCTTATAAGTAACTAAATATCAATACAACTATATGTAGCAAATAAAGAGATTTTATTTTATACCATTTTACTCCATAACAAACAGAAATTAATGAATGCTTTGAAAGAAAAATCACGTGTAATCAATAGAGAAGACTATTATGGGGTTACAACATTGCACATTCATGCATCATCTCAATTCAATAGACAAATAATACTCCTCTAATTGTTGGTTTAGGGGTTAAACTTACAAATTAGGGATTGATCATCCTCTAATCCACTACCTATACCAACCTCACAACTACTTTATTGAGTGGTGATGTGATAATTTAGTGTAGGTGCGTTATAGATGTCATCCCTATTAAACCAAGTGAGTCTACTAAGTATAAGATCTTGTATTAGTTGCAATTAATATTTAATTACCTAACTCTTGCATAATTTTGATATGATCTCACTCCTTACGCTCTTGTTCTACTCTTCAGATTCCCAAAGTAAATTACCTTCACAGTTCTAGATATATTCTAATAGTGGCCAATCATTAAAATAGATTCAAGCAGTAGCGTAAGAACAATTAATATGAGAAAAAAATATAATTATCTATATAAAATCAACATTAGCAATCATGTAGTCAGTCACAACCCTAGAACAACGGTTTTTAGCCACAAAAACTCATAATACTTCTACCAATAGTCTTGTTTAACGTACAATTACAAGAATAATGAATAGAATGTAACCCTAGGTTGCTCTGTTGCCTTCTCCACTTGTTTCCTTTTCTAAAGTACTTACAAAACTGAAAACTTCTTCCAAATTTGCCTAAAAGGGTTATATAGTCGCCACATGGAATTACCCTTTTTCCCCCAACTTAACCTAAAACAAGACATCTTTCCAGTGTTATTAATAGGGGATCACGACATGATCCCAATAGTGATAGCATCCTCATCACGTTGTGATCCCAATCGTGATTAGTTTTTTTCTCATCATATCTTCCTCCCATGATCTCTACTCGTTCCTTCATCCATTTTATCTTAATTTTCATCTATGTAGGCTCCAAATATCCCCTGAAATAGGATAATCATGTGTGTTAGTGAAGGTAACAAATAGTAATCAATATGACACTCCAACACATGTAATTTCTCTCAAAACTATGCTAAAATATCTGATTCTAATAACTTTAAGGAATATAAATACACCTAAGATCACCACCCCAGACATAAGCTTTTGTTCATCCTCGAATAATTACTTATAGGATTACACTACAAGCCTTAATGTCAATGATTGAATTCGCCACTTTCACTAGATCATGGCACATAATTTAATTAGAACTTCCCTTAGTTCAAACCAATATCCACAATAGAAACGAAATAAAACCCCTAAAGACAGAAGACACACTACATCATGGCTTCATGGACTTAGGAATTATAGGCCAACTTGAAATCCTAATGCAGCCAATCAGGTGTGTGTACCATCTATGTCTCCCCAATTGTTTCCTAATAAGAAAGAATAGTCCACACACATCAATTCATGAAATTGATAATACTTTAAGGACTTTAGCATCAAAGAGAAAATCTCACACTCACAAGAAAAAAATTCACATGCATGCTCCAAGTACTATAAGCTTGCCTATCATGTACATCTCTACTACTTAAACTTGCTCTTCTACAATCAAGTAGGACTTTAACGGGTTGTAATGTTGGGTACGGGACGGTAGGTAAACTATTTTCATAGTGACTTTCACTTCTCAAAGTACTTTGCATCTTTCTAAACTTTCACACCCATTATCTTCTCATTCTCTCCTTCTTTTAGCCCTTTTTTCAATTCATTCCCACTAAATATCTTATCTCAATAAGAATGTTTCTTTCATATTTTTATTATCTTTTTTCATTTTTTTATATCATATTTTTGTTTCATAATACTTTCTCTTTTTCTTCATTTTCTTGTTATCTCATTCTATCCAAGAGGGCCTCATTCAGCTTTCCTTTATTTAGTTTTAGCAATTCAAACCAAAGTCTATGCTATAGTGCTCAAGGAAGCACGGTGCAAAAACTAGGGATTCAACAAAAAGGATTAGAACAAAATTATAGCTACCAAAGAATAGCCAATAGGCTTGAAGGGGCTAACTAGAGATATAATATTTAAGTAGGCTAAAATGTACAAAAAAAAGAAAAGAAGGCCTATATCACCTTCTAATACGAGCAATGCTTTCATTTTTCTTCAATGACATTCAAGACAAGTTCTAGATTAAAATTCACGCATGGAAAATACAAAAAAACCTCACCTCATATGGTACATTGGTTAGACTAAGGTTACACAAAAATAGATGCAAAATCATGCATAAATTGAATGGTTTCCTATTATTAAGCCCAATTTCCAATCGTGTCAAGTTTTATATTGCGTCCATCTCTATCCTAGCATCCTACTCATTATGCTTAAATTCTCTTGGTTCAAAGGTGTTTGAATTCTAAAAGTATGGCACAATACAAAATATAGTTAGTCTTTATAACCATTAGAGGGTTCCACCTAACTTTACTCCTATATGACTAATTTTCCCTCAAGATAGCCGTCATCCATACACCGTCAGGAAACATCCTTACTCTTTGACTACAAAAAAGCACAAAAAAATTCGGATCAAGGGGACTATCCTTCGAAAAGAACCACCAAGAAAAACTAACGAACCCCCAAAATATATAAAAAAAATCCAACATAGTAACATAAAAAATCACTATCAACAAAAAACAACCAAAAAAATACGAAGGAAACTTTTAGCCCCACCCCACACTTAGAATCAACAACTGTCCCCAGTGCACCAATCATAATAAAATGAGGCTAAAAAGAACTCCCTGGTCATTCTTCTTGATCATCATGGTCTGAATTTAGGAAGTCACCTTCCTCCCAAGTAGGGCCATTCACATCTCCTTCTACCACAATAACTTCATCATCTGTATCCTCTTCAACATCAGAGTCCTCTTACACATATCATCCTCGATAGTACATCTTCATTAGTGGGCTCTACATAACCTAGCTCAATCTTTCACTTGGCCTTGGTGGTGCAATGTGGTAATTTCCTCCTCCAAAGCAGGCGTACCACCAATTCACAGCTTCAACATCTCAGCTCCATAGATGAAGCCAAAATAGCTTTCATACATAGCATTTCTTACTTGCTGGGATAATTTTTGGCCTCCGTCCCCTTTGGATACCACCTTTCTTTTCGAAACATCAAAAATTTTTACATTCTAAGGATAAATGTAGTCTACAAGATCATTCTCTACACCTTGACTTCTCGAGAGCCTAGTCACCATGCCACCAAAACTATACCTCCACCTATGAAGGAACCTTGCCCTTTTTATTACAGTTCTAATCACCCCACCGATTTTGATCTCTATGATCATCATCAAGGCATACATAATTCACACCCGACTACGTATGAATGTGGTGTACTAATTGATAGGCATAAGGAAATGGTTGACAATTTTCAACCAACAACGGGCTTCCTTGTTGAAGTGTGATAATAGGAGAGCGCTGTGGAAATGCCCGTCTTTACTTCTCAACCATCTTGCTTGTGAGTGTATTCCATATGTTGGTATAGTGGATGCTTCCACAAGTTGCGAAGAGGTTCCATGTCGCTCTCATCATTTGTATTCAACAATATATTCACAAATGCATTAGTCAACCAAAATATGTGCCCCCGCTCTTTGACTTCTTCACTCTCCCTCATCTTCCAGTTGGCATTAAATTCTCTAATCAAGTCAACATTACATTCACCTTTGTCGTCAAATATAAACTCGAGACCCAATTGTTATATGCAGATTAAGCTACGTGGGAACTCAGTAACTAGACTTGCTTTGTCAATCTTCCCCATAGAGAGATGTCTAGTACACGAGTTCTTGTATAAATATTTTCTAAAGTCCCCTACCGATGCGATAGAAAATCTTTGGCGCCTTACTCTGGGGAGTGCCACAAGGGGTGGCTCCTTATAAGAGGTGTTTCTTTCTCTTTTTCTACTTGGGCAGACTGAAATTGAACCCACCATAGATACTTTGTAGGCGATGACTTGTTTTGATGATTTAGGAGTCATTGTCCTGTCAAAACAGAAATACAAATCAGCATAGTTAATCGAAACGCATAGGTCAACATAAATGTGTGATGAAACCACCCCACATGTAAGATTTAAGCACATCACAATACATTCTAAATATACATGGTACTCAAACTTCCCTCTTATGTTACAATTTAAGTCAAAGTTATATATACATTCTCACAAGGCTTCTCATTCTTCATCATTTACACACGGTTAGTTCACAGGTGTTAGTACTATCCACACAACCTCACATTATTTCCTATATCACCCACACTCTATATACATGAGAGGTGATATATGCTTTACATGGCATAAAAATTTAGGGGCAGTGTGAACCACCCACACTTAATTCGCTAGCACATCACAACCTTACTTTACTATTCAACGTAACTGGACTTCCCTCTTATAACTTTTATAATCAAAGTTTCAATTGCACTAGTGCACCATTTTCAAACCCATAACATCAATAAGTATATGCATGGTGCATTTAAAGAGTGTTAAAAATCAAAATTACAGCTCCTAAAACTGAACTAAATACCAACACAAACTATATACATACAAGCCATGGGAGTCTTATACTCTACATCATTATCAACATATAAATATATCATGTAATATCATTCCCCAAATCACAAAATATTTATCCGTATCAACTCCCCCAAAATTGAAAATCGAGTTTAAAGAAAAATATAACAAAAAGTTCATCTTTAAAGTCACCCATGGAAACTATAATGGTGGTTCATCAACTTCAAGTTTTATGCTTAATAGTTGCCTAGAAAAGAAAGAAATCATGTACCCATATCAATAAAATGCAAGAGATATTATGCAGAACAGTGGAGAAAACTTACGTGAGATGAAGAACTTTGAGGATTAATGGAGTTTTTGTGAGAGAAAGAAAGAGACACAATTTTTTAGAGGGGAAAGTTCTTCCACGACATGAAAGAGTGAGAGAAAACAAGCATTTTGTTGTGTATTTAAATATCCCAACCGATTTGGGTAGACCCTATGGGCCAAAGTCTATTTTTCAAAAAAATTGGCCTCTATCACGACCTGATCTGAATCGTGATAGAGGTTTCCACTAAATAGTATTACATTATGATATGCACTATGTAATGATGTGTATCATGATGTAACTTTCATCTATATAGTGTTGAATCATAATACACATCACGTTGTGGTATCCAATGGTTGAGCAGGATATGCTCACGACGTGATAGCCATTGTTATCGATCCACACTTAGTTTATTTCACAATTTTCTTTATGGAAATTACTCTTACTCCTCCATGTGTCTATGTACCTAATATCAATACAAAATCATTAAAATATAGTAAAAGGGGTATTATAGTGCACTTTATGAGTTTCCTCCCGAGTAGAGCCTTATTTAATATCGTGGAACGACCCAACTCAAATCAAGTATCCACCATGTCGATGGATGTCTCCTCGCGATCAACATTAGTTTAATAATGTTGGTCCTATGTCCATTAACCAAAAGAGTTTAGTCAAACATGTAATCTTTGAGCTCCACTGCTCAATGCCTAATCGCACACACCACAGTGAATGGCATGATCCATTTGGAGAGTATCTTTCCTAGAAATAGCCTCAACCTCAAATTGAAGATAAACACTTGTTGTCCGGGTTCAAACTTTCTTTTCATTAGATGCTTTCCGTGTCATCTTTTAGTTTTCTCTTTGTAAAATTTGGCTTTCTCATAAGCATTGAGTCTGAACTCCTCATGCCTATGTAGTTGTAACATTCTCCTCTCCTTGGATGCCTTGAAGTTGAAGTTCAACTTCTTTATCACCCAATTTTCTCTATGTTCCACCTTTACAGCAAGTGACAAACCTTTCCAAAAATTAATTGATACGGTGAAGTACCAAACGGAGTTTTGTATGTAGTTCTATAAAGGGCGTTATCTAGCTTCTCATCCAAATCATTCCATTACCCATTCACAGTCTTTTGGAGAATTTTCTTTATTTCCCTATTTTACACCTTTACTTGTCTACTAGTTTGGGGGTTATTGGCAGTGGCTACTTTATGTGTCACTCTGTACTTACCCAGTAGAGCCTTAAACCAATAATAATGGAACCCATCACTAATAAAAACTTGTGGTATACCAAATCGTGTGAAGATTTTCTTTTTCACAAAATTTAGTACTATTCTCGCATGATTTGTAGGTAATGCTGTTACTTCCACCCACTTTGACACCTAATTTGTTTCTACGAGAATATACTTGTTACCATGAGATGGGGGGAAGGGTTCAATGAAGTCGATACACCATACATAAAAGATTTTTCAAGAATATTATTAAGAGGCATCTCATGCCGTCTTGAAATAGACACCATCCTCTAACATTGGTCGCACTTCCTAACAAAAATCATTGTATAACTAAAACATATCGGCTAGAAAACACGTGATTGGAGTACCTTATGTTCAATACTCTTTCCTCGATGATGCCCATTATAAGGTGAAGCATCGAATTTGTGTAGAATGTCACCCATCTCTCCCTTTGGTACACACTTTCTAATAACCTGATCAGGATATTTCTTGTACAAAAATGGTTCATCCCAAAAGTAGAATCTACATTCATAACTTAATATTTTTTTCTTTTTACTAGTGGCTACATGTGGAAAGACTCTTCTCACCAACACATCCACTATATTTTCATACCAGGAAAACTTTTCTATAATATATCCACCAACTATTCATCCAGGAATTCCTCTATAATCTGCCTCTACTCCTCAATATGTGAATGGTCTTTAAACCTAGACAGATGATAAGTAACTTAATTTTCACAACCCTTACAATTGTGAATTTTTAGGTCAAACTCTTTTAGCAATAAGATCCACCTAATCAAACGTGGCATAGAGTCTTTCTTGTTAATTAGGTATCGTATTGTAGAATGATCCTTATACACTATCACTGTAGTGCCCACCAAGTATGCCCTAAATTTTTCAAATGTGTATACCAACGTCAACATCTCCTTTTCAGTGACTGTATGATTAACTTGAGTTGCATCAATAGTCTTGGTACATAATAAATTGAGTGGAAGATATTGTATTTCCTTAGTCCTAGAACTACTCCTACAACAGTATCACTTGCATCACACATTAACTCAAAGGGTAGCTCCCTGTCTGGAGCAATGAGTATAGGTGCCTCGTCAGTTTCTTCATCAGTTGTTCAAAATCATTCAAGAACTCAGTTGAGAACTCAAATTTTGCATCTTTTTCTAAAAATCTACATAGGGACCTAGAGATCTTTGAGAAGTCACGAATAAACCTTTGATAGAAGCCTATATGGCCCAAGAAAGTATGCACTCCTTTCACTATTATAGGTGGTGGTCTCTCAGCAATAACATTAATTTTGTCTTATCGACTTCTAGACTATCCTTGGATACCTTGTGGGCAAGGACAATGCGCTCCTTGATCAAAGAGTGACACTTCTCCCAATTGAGGACTAAGTGAGTCTCTTCGCACCTTGCTAGTACCCTATCCATATTCTGCAAGCATAATTCAACTGAATCGCCATAAATAGAGAAGTTATCCATAAATACTTTCATAAAATCATCCACCGTATCGCTAAAGGTGGCCATCACATATTGTTGTAAGGTAGCAAAAGCATTTCACAACCCAAAAGGCATGCATTTGAAAGCATAAGTTCCAAATGGACATATGAAGGTAGTCTTCTCCTGATCTTCAGGAGCTATGGATATCTGATTGTATGTGAAATATCCATCCAGAAAGAAAAAGTAATCCTGATCGGCAAGTTTGTCTAATATCTGATCCATGAATGGAATAGGATAATGATCCTTGTGAGTTGCCTCATTCAGTTTGCAGTATTCCGTATAGATTCTCCACCCAGTGACTGTGCGAGTAGAGATTAGCTCATCTTTATCATCAGTCACTAAGGTCATTCCTCCCTTTTTGGGGACTCTCTAAACTGGACTGACCCATTTGCTATCTAATATAAGGAACACAATTCTTGCATCAAGCCACTTTATCACTTCCTTTTGCACCACTTCCTTCATCGGTGGACTCAATCATATCTATTGTTGTGCTCTTGATTTATGGTAGTCTTCCATTAGAATCTTATGTATGCATAATTCAGGATTGAGTCCATAAGTGTCAGACATCTTCCATCCTATTGCCTACTTCTTCTTCATTAGCACTGTTAAAGCCTCATTAATTTGTGCCTTAAATAATTTAGTAGATAGTATAACTGGAAAAGTGTCATCTTCTCCCAAGAAAGCATATTTCAGATGGATAGGCAATGCTTTCAACTCCAACTTTGGAGCTTCTTCGATAGATGTCTTTGGAGGAGGCCTAATAGGCATGTTCAAGGGATTGTATTCATTTAAATTTGCATAGATACTGGCAAGATCTAATATTTGGATCATTTTATAAGCTTCAGTATCTCCATACGTTTCTTGACCCATAGTTGCTCTTGCTAGCAAGCCACTAGAAAGATGCAATGATACTTCAGCTTTTGCATTAAATACTATAATTGTAAATAATTCCTTATATATCGCAGACACCTTCAAGGATTTGTAAACATCTAATACCTCAAATTTGTCATGAGCCCTCATACTGAGCTTCTTGGGAGCCACATCAACATATCCCCAATATGTAGCCAAGAATGGATGCCCCCAAAATAAATGGGACTTTCGAACCTGGTTCAAAGTATAGAATAACTAAATCTACCAAAAATATCAAAGACCCCACCTACACCAGCACATCCTCCCATATATCAAAAGGTCTGACTGAGAAGTGATCTGCCAACTACAATATGATTGTGGTATGTCTAGGATTATCCAACCCCATCTTCTTGAAATAATAAGTTGTCATGATATTGATACTTGTATCCAGATCACATAACCTGTGAAGATCGAGAATCCAACCAATATTGATCTGAATAGTGAAGCTACCCAGATCCTTCTACTTAGTGGGAAACTTGTTGTTAATGCGAGATGTGTGCTCCAGTGTGAGAGCTACTATGGCATACTCAGTTAAGAGATCTTTTTTGGCCATAATATCCTTCACATACTTAGCATATTTTTGGATTCCCTGCAAAGCATAAACCAAAGGCAAGTTAATATGAGCCAAACCCAAAAATTCCATAAACTTTTGGAACCCTTCTTCTTCTTTTTTCTTTCTCAATTTTTGAGGAAATTTTGGTGGAGGTCTCACAGTGGATACTGCTTCACTTAATTTAGCATCTTTCACCTTACCAGTGTCTAGATTAAAATTATGCTCTCTACTTATATGTTCGATTGACCTTTCTTATAAGGAACTAACTCCTTCAACTGTAACCAAATTTTTGTTGTCACTAAATTCACTTATCTCAGATTTTGGTCTGTGTTGCTTAGAAGACCCTCTTGGGGCCTCGTATTTTGTGACACAACCATCTGTCTCATCTATCTTTATAATTGCTGAGTTTCTAGTTGTTAATTTTTCATGTCTGCCTTTAGCCTAGATTGCCTCTCACTATCACGTGCCTACCCCTCAAGAAATATTTTTAGCATCTCTTTAGTCCTATTTCTAGGCTGTACATTCTGCTGATTACCAAAATTATGTTAATTAAACTTGGGTCCGTGCTGCTGATTGGGCTGTTGATTTTTATACGGACCTTGACCCTACAGTTGTGCTTGGTTTTGATTTCCACCCCAAGAGAAGTTTTGATGGTTTTTCCAGCTCGAATTTTAGGTGTTACCAAAATACTGTTGCCCTTGTCCTCTCTGTGCATTACCCACATAATTGAATGAATCAATATTTTACCAACATAAATCAGAAGTATGATCGCTTCCAGCACGTCTCACACCAAATAACAGTTTGAGATTAGACTGTGTTCACTGCAGCCTGCTGTTGCTGCTGCCCGAAAGGCTAAGTAAACATGTTTTGAATTGGTGAAATTTTAATGCAGTGACCACTTCTAATTCCATAAGCCTTGCAATTATTTTCTTCCCACTATTTCAGTGACCACTTCTAATTCCATAAGCCTTGCAATTATTTTCTTCCCACTATTTCTTAACAAATACCCATTCCAATGGATTACCTTCTGCAATCCTATTTAGCAGTGTACATCTGATCATCATAAGTTTTTTCCAAGGCCTACCCTCCTACTACTAAATCAAGCAATATCTTAGAGTTTGGTTCCAATGCCTTAATATTTGAAACAAAACCTTATTGGACTACTAATGGTGAGGGAAACTTGTAAGCATTGTTTTGAATCTCTCCCAAGCTTGGTAGATATTCTCACCATGGTTCTCTCGAAAGCTCAGGATTTCACTCCTCAGCTTTACTGTCTTCCCAGATGGAAAGAAATGTGTCAAGAACTTCCTTTCCAAGTCCTCCCAATAAGTAATTGAGTCAGGTGGCTCTGCAACAAGCCACCTCTTTACATCCCCCAGCAACGAAAATGGAAACAGAGTAAGTCTCACATAGACTGGTCAAACTCCTTTTAGGATATTGGTATCACAGATCTCCAAGAAGTTCTAACTATGCTGTTGTGGATCCTCATGTGGAAGACTACTGAAATTCCCACTAGTGTGTAAAAGTTTCATCATATTTTGTTTCACCTCAAATCTACCTCCAGGTACAGGCTTGCATATTATAGAGGTAGCATTGGTGGCACATGGAATTGCCACCTTACGAATTGTCCTTTTGGCTGCCATCTCAGAAGGCATTACAACTGTTGGCTTCTCAAGTGGAACTAGATAAGAAAGTGCCTTGTCTCTTTCTCAAGTGGAACTGGATAAGAAAGTGTCGTGTCTCTTTGATGTTGATGAAATAAATGCTCCAATTCTTGCAATGGATTCTCTATTCCTTCTCAGTATAGCGGTAGTCAATGCCTGTAAAAGATAGGCCTACAAGGATCAAGTTGATAACAATTTCACAATATAAAATATCTACAAGAACAAAAAACTTGCTAATTTCCAAGTCCCCAGCAACAACGCCAATAACTTGTTGCGTTCAAACACACACGTAAGTGTACGCGATCATACAAGTAATATAGAATCTCTTTCATGCCGAATATCGAACACTCAGGGACTTGAAATTTATATCATGGATGAATCTTGTAAGTAGCTAGATATCAATGCAACTGTATCCAATAAAGGAAGATATTTTATTTTATACTACACTACTCCATAACAGTAAGAAATTAAAGAATGCTTTGAAAGAAAAATCACAAGTGTAATCGATAGAAGACCATTCAGGGGTTATGACATTGCTTATATTCATGCATGATCTCAATAAAAATAGACAAATAATACTCCTTTAATTGTTGGTTCAGGGGTTAAACTTACAAACTAGGGATTAAACGTCCTATAAACCACTACCTATACCAACCTCACAACTACTTTATTGAGTGGTGATGTGATAATTTAGTGTCGATGCATTATAAATTCCATCTCTATTAAACCAAGTGATAGTTGCAATTTATATTCAATTACCTAACTCTAGAATAATTTGCATATGATCTCACTCCTTACGCTCTTGTTCTACTCTTTAGATTCCCAGATTAGTTCACTTTTAGAGTTCTAGATGTATTATAATAGTGGCCAATAATTAAAATAGATGTAAGTAGTAGCGTAAGAACAATTAATATGATAAACAATAAAATTGTCTATACAAAAATCAACATTAGCAACCAGATAGTCAGTCGTAACCCCGGAAAAAGGGTTTTAGCCATAAAAACTCATAATACTTTTACTAATAGTCTTGTTTAACATATGATTACAACAATAAAGAATAGAATGTAAGCTTAGGTTGCTCTGTCGAATACTCTACTTTTTTCCTTCTCCGATGTACTTCTAAAACTTAAAAGTTCTTTCAAATTTGCCTAAAAAAGAGTTATATAGTCACCACATATAATACCATCTTGCCCCTAACTTAACCTAAATAAAGACAATGTTTCGGTGAAATTAATAGGGGGATCACAACGTGATCCTAGTCGTGATAGAATCCTCATCACATCATGAACTGAATCGTGATTAACTTGTT
>JBDJHY010142336.1:0-13157 GCA_039654485.1 Withania somnifera | reverse complement strand
AAAATTAATTTGAATTATTCTTGCCATAATAAATTATAAATTATTTCACTAAAAAGTCGTAATTGCACTCCTTTTTTTTATTTGGTAACTCCCTACTACACATTTACATAATTTCCCACGTTAAGATTACAGATACTAATTAATAAATTAAATTACTGATGAATTTAATTTAATAATTAATTTCCTGTAGTGCCCTGCTTAAACTTATTTCATATGTCGGATTCATAAATCCACCGTCCGAGTTTACACATGAAAATTATAAGCTTCTCATAAAGGCGTATCATCAATCTTTATACCGAGACATGGATTCTATCAACTAACTTATTATTCACCAATATATATTTATTATCATCCAACTTATCAGGCATATAGATTTATCTTAGAATCTCACCTTTCAATTAATCAAAACGATAACCAATATATATAGCTCATAATAGTTATATAAAGATTAAGAGTATAAGTACATTTAATAGCTTAGAGAATATATTTTATCAGTCAGTTCAAAATATCTATCTCTACTCTGTCCTGTTCAATACATGCAAAATGTACTACCACGAGAAGTTAGAACTATATCATTCTCGTAATCAAGATAAATTACATTTAATCTCGTGCTACAATCAATCTGATAGTTTGTTCAAATTCCCATCTACGATTGTGAACTAAAATTTTAACTTATAAGAACCGACGATATAATCTTCTGTGTATAAGCTTAAACTCTATACACTAAATCATCTACTATATAAGTTGACACATCTATGACAAAATGATTTATGTAATATAACATTTTATTGATATGAATAAATAAGCAAACATTCGTTCAATAAATAATACTATATCAAAAACGCATGGTTAATAGTATACCCTAACAGGGACTTGAGATCCTATAACAAGGTTCAATGGAAAAAAAAACACGAATCACATGATGACTTGTTGTGAAATGCAATATTTATTTTATCCTTCCCTATGGGGTGAGTGCATTTTTTCCTGTAATAATTTGTAGAGGTTGAGTTTATTATTATTATTTTTTTGAAGTGTAACTCTTGATGAAAATCTGTAGCTCATATGAGTGCAGTTTTAAAATAACGAGAACACCCTCGACGGATTTCACCTATGTGAGTGTGGAAATAGGCCGCTTCCTATGAGCATTAGGCTCATTCTCAAGATACTCATAAAATCGGGATATCACAAAGCCTGAATGTGCTGGTTTAAAAACTCATGTCAACACCTTGATTAATATGTGTATGCAGTGACTTTTTATTTCCCTTAAGCAGTCATAGTTTAAGTCTGAGACCACTACAACTCTGAAGTATTAAATTGTTGTTTTACTAAGTGGAGGTTCAATGCAGAGCATACCTTCATTTTAAATATTTGTCTTCCTTAAATACTCTCTTGTCTCAATATTAAAAGGGGTGGGCGAAAGTGTATTTTAATATAACTAAATATATTGAAGTGTATTTTTAACTTCCTCAAATTGCATTGCATGGGCTGATTTTATTCAAGCTCTTTAATGACATTATATGCCAATTATAATGTAGGTTATTGGCCATTTAATTTTGCAAAGGAACGTCGGGCAGTAAATGACCAAAATTTAGTCAAAGATCATTTTTCGTCTTGCTTCTTCTGGACGTTAGTGGCACTGCATGCCCTATTTACTTTTATTTAGTGTCTTTTATTATGAGAAGTTGACTAATTTGCTGCCTTTTCTTAACATTAATGACTGTTATAGCCATTGGTAAATTGGCTGAAAATGGTTACATTCGTTACTTTTTTTGTCTTAAAAACGTTTGTAACATCTAAGCTTTTATTTGTCTATTATTCTATCATTACACCTCGTAATGACCGTAATCTATAGTCCATTTATTTATCAACTTTATTATTGATATTTCATCATATTCAATTCTTGGAAGACTTTACCACCTAAAATAGTGGTAATCTTGCATTGTTTTGATATACACAAAAAAATATTGAATGCATAAAAATTAGTAAAAAAAAGTATATTCTTTGAAGGGAGATATTTTTTTTCCTGGAGTTTGAGACTCAACTCCTGTCCATAATTTTTGAGTTACTTTGTGAGTAGTCTGTTGTACCCTGAAGGACACAACAATTTACTGCAGTGAGCCTGAATTTCCTTAAAGAGAGCGAAATATCCTTGTTTCAACCTGAAGATATTATTTTCTTTATTTTTTGTAACTTTCAATTGTAATTCATTTTACAACATTTTTTCCCAATACGATATTTAATTTGAACATTCTAAGCATTAACAGTATAAAATGGAGCATAAAATTTATAAATTGTTACATATCTAATTTTGATATATTGATAAAAATAAACTTTAAATAAAATTCAACCTTATATGATATAAATCTAACACAAAACCTAATTTGAAATATCCATCTTATCGTATTCAACAGGATATTATTTTATATCATCTTTCATACGAGATAAATTAATTTAAAAATTTATAATCACAAAATTATAATTTCAAAAAATTTAATCTGTGTATCAGACAACCCCTGAAAGTAATATACAATACATAAGTAACCATCCTTACCAAAAAAAAAAAAAAGAAAGAAAGATCATTGTCTACCAAAAATGAGTATATTTGATTACTGAAAACGTTAAAGCAATAATAATTGTGCGATGAATATAAATTATCATAAAGATTAATGAGAGTGGAGGGATGTACTGAATTATGTTGGACTTCTGTACAACATTTCAGATCTGTGGCTTTGTCCGACTACCATGTCAGCCTCCTTTATACAGCTACAATTACCACCATTCACCACCTAATAATTATCATTATCATTATCATTATAACTTCTAAATTTCGATTAATCAATGGAATGATAATCTTACACACTATAAATTAATGTTTGTATAAGATTTTGCAAATCAATATTTTGAGAAGCGATTTATTTAATTTTTTTTTAACAAAAATAAATTATTGAAATCATAAGTTGAGAAAGTAAATCATATGTTTTAGCCCCTTACAGTACCAAAAATACAATAACATACCTAGTGAAATCTAATAAGTGAGGTCTGGGGGATAAAGTGTACGCAGACCTTACTACTTCTTTATCGAAGAGATTGTTTTCGAAAGACCGCTGACTTAAGTGCAGCTAATTTAAGTATAAAGAAGGAGAGAATAACAAAAATGCATGACAACTAACAACAGGGCAAAGCAAAGCCTATAAGAGAGGAACACGAATAACAACAAATAATGCAGTAATCGAAATACAATAACAACAAACGAGGATATAGACGGGAAGAACTACAATATAGCGCTAGTACAACCATATACATCAATAATTCGAAACCCTAAAAACGTAAAATAACGCTCATCTAACCTTCTACCGGAATACGTGTCCTCCACATCATCTTAAGGTCATATTCTTGGTAACCTGATGTTGCGCGATATCCTGTTTAATAACCTCTAACCGATGTTTTTTCTCCTTACCTCTACCTCTCCTCGTACCTATTATTTTCAACCTCCCTTGCCTCTTTACTGGGATGTCTGCGTATATCTTCTTCACATGTCCAAACAATCTCAATTCGCTTCCCTCATCTTATCCACCACATAGGCCACTCCCACTTTAATTTATCCCGTATAACTTCATTCCTCAATCTCATTATTACTAGTATGTCCACGCATCCTCCTCAACATTTTTATTTTCGCAACATGCATCTTTTGAACATGGGAGTTCTTGACTGACCAACTCTCCTCCCATACAACAAAGTCGATCTAACCAACACTATAAAACTTAACTTTAAGTTCAGTGGTACCTTTTTATCTTATAGGACTCCGAATACCAACCTCCGCTTTATCCACACTGCACCAATACGATGTCCTCACTTCACTGAATTATAAATCCAAGATACTTGAAACTATCTCTTTTGAGGATCACCTATGCGTCAGGCCTCACTTTCACGTTTGCCTCATTCATTGCATCAATGAACTTACACTCCAAATACATTGTTTTGACCCTACTCAACCTAAACCCTTTAGAATCCAAAGTTTATCTCTATACCTCCAACCTAACATTAACTCCGATTCATACCTCATCAATCAATACTATATCATGGATAAATTATATACATTAAGGCACCTCGTTTTGAATGAAACGCGTCAATTCATCCATCGCCAAGACCATATTAATTGAAGGTGATCTATGCAAAATGTATCTACTCCATGTGAGAAACGAAAACGGATAATCCCATCAGTTCAGATGTTTAAGATGATCTACGCAAAATGTATCTACTCCATATAGATTGAAAGATTTTGTTTTTCTTTTTAAAACAGAAGAGCAGAAATGTGACAGTTTTAACTAATTAGGGGGTAGCCTATATACACAATAATCGAACCTCTGATGCCCTTAGAGCTTGCATTCAAAATTTTATATTTTGAGCTTAGGTGTATACGTTAGAGCTCTAGTTGATATGTTGCTACCTGTTAGATTGAAGCAAGTTGTGTTGGCTTAGCTTAATTTTGTAATGGCTTTACAGGTAATTAATACAAACGTTAGCTATAAAAAAAAAAAAAATTCTCATTTGGTATTTGATATTTACACTGGGTCTAATTAAATTTGCTATTTTGGAACTATGATCTTAATAGGGTTTATTCTATTCCAAAAGGCTTGAGTTGAAACCACTGATTAAGGATGAGAAAATTTCGACGATGACACTACAACTCATATTAGTACCCTAACATGTGCTTACTTTATAAAATTGATGGTTCATCCAACAAAAATCAATTACAAACCTACCCATTAGTTCTTGGATCAAAGGCTCGAACCCAAAACGTTTGATTAAAGACGCAAGAATTTCAACCATTCCACTACGTATCCAATATTAGGACCCAAACATGTGCTTACTTTATAAATTGATGGTTCATCCAACAAAATCCAAGGGGAACCCACCCGTCGATTCTTGGACCCATTATACGGCTAAGAGCACTTGGGATTTCATTGAACTATAATGATGCATTCAGTGGACATGATTTTAACACCATGTTCATAGTTTTTCCAACATCTAGTACTATTTTGTTTATGACTAATCACATTCTAGAGGTGACCACATTCATTTCATGGACCACTTAAGAATCAGTACTCACTTATGAAGCTGTTCTCTCTCTTTTGTGAAGTTCTAACTATGTCTCTGTTTGGTGATGGATTTAGGATTTTAAGATCGTGAGTTCTTCTTAGTCCACGAGGTAGTAATTCATTTGTTTTCGGGTGCTCGTTGTTAAAAATTATACTATTTTTTAAAACTTTTATATACATATATAAAGTCCGATATAAGATTAATGAATGATCGAATACCGAACAAACTCTGATACAATACTTTTTTCTATTTAGTCTGTTTCCAAAAAAATTAATATTTGTTTTTTTAATTCTAAACACCTCTATTTCTTCAACTTGTTAAGATATCACACTTGATTATGATATATATTTAAATGGTGCTCTTTTTATTAGTAGAGACAAAGGTGAAGCATGCAATCACTCATCAATATTATTGAATAAAGGGTAACTTTGATGTTTTATATATGTAATTTTATCTCAAGAATTGTTTTTTTTTTTTTTGGTTTATTAAATTTCATGTTCAGTTAAACATAATAACTTAATTCCTTGAACAATCATCCAAATATTTGAAAATTATTCAAGAGAATCACTTTATTTATTTAATGACAAGAACGTCACATATATTGGAACTACCCTCAACATGTTAATTTTCTGAGGGATAAATATATAATTTAGTGACTTTCATGTCATAAAACAAATAAAAGTGACTTTATTGAGCAATTTTAAAGATTTGAATGACTATTCAGGAAATTAACTTGTCTTGTCACTTAAAATGGTGATTATGAGACAATTTATTTTCCAAGAAAAAGATGAATATTTGGTAATAACTTTATTTCAATTAGGTAATTGTTCCATCATCCTAAAAAATTTCCATAATTGTGAAGTGGAACAAAAAAATGGTTTTAATTGCCAAGTGAGATGTTCATAATTGCATATATTGTTGCTATACTCGTTAACCTTCACTTGTAACTTATTGTTAGTAGGAATTAAAATAACAACAACAATAATAATTAATAAAAAATACAGCATAGCGGGGTTTGGAGAAGGGCCTAACCACACGAGCCTTATTTTTACATTTCTGTCAGAGACTGTTTCCAAAATTCATACCCATAACTTCCTGGTCACATAATAACAACTTTATCAGTTACTCCAACACTCTCCTTCTATTATACATTGAAAAAATACATCGTAAAATTTTTGTAAGTATAGTTAATGGACCTTGATTGCACATCTGAATTTATTCCATTTTCTTATATTTCAAGTTCCTATAGGAAATTGCACTTATTCCCTAGAGTATAAATTAAATTCCCCCAACAATTTAAAAAAAAAAAAAAGAAAAATAATCAACAAATATCATAGGGAGAAAATGTAATTTGGGGTAAACAAAATTATCATAAATTTTCTACCATGCCATTGTTATTTTTAGAGTTATTTTAAATATTGATACCATTTTCTGTTCTTTTTTTGTTCTACTCCACACTATATAACATCCAACATGGCATTTTATCCCAAGGATAATATTCTGTTTTTTGACCTTTGTTTGGAAGGATTAAAGCACAAATTGTGGCCACGTAAGGCTCTACTGGTGGCATGTAGCGGCGAATTTAGAATTTTTTTTTAATGTGAAAGCATTACTTAGGAAAGGAGAAAAATGACTGTGAAACGTTCCTATTTCTCTAAATAACTAGCTCAAAAATTCAACGAAATGCAGCATTCCATTTTTTTAAGGAATGGGTGCAAGCAGACAATATTACATCAAAAGCTTGAAACATACAAAAAATTATTTAATTTAACGAAAAGATCATAAGTTTATGTGCACCACTATTTTTAAAATTAGTATACTTTAGTGACACATACCTCTTCATCCTTAACCAGAAGTTTTGGACTTGGTATTAGAAATGTAGTCGTATTTGGTAAGGAATTAAAGTGCTACCACCTATATCGAGCCATACTTCTTTGTGTGAATCATATCAGTCGAGCCCAAATTAGGATAAATACTACATATCCAACGAGAAATTAAAAAAAAAAATGATGTTTAGACATAACCAAACACATTTAAGGGTAAGAACCTAGTTTGATACGAAGGATCATTTAGAAGACTCTATCATGGAGATTAAAGTGATGAGGTAGCACGGTTCTTAAAACTCATGTTGTGTTCGGTATCGAAAATATATTTCAAGAAAATAAGTGAATTATTTTTTGTGTTGATATATAAGATAAAAATTTTATTCTAAAACTATGTATATAGTTTAGATGAATATTATGGAAGGTGCGAGTGACAGTAGGAGTATGGGATGGTGGGGATGGAGTGATACGACCCAAGTTACGGGTCGTAATCAACAACGAGAAGGAGAAGAAGAGAAATCAAGGATATATGGAATTCAAACAAACAATAAGAAACACAATTGATTCACCCATAAATGGAAGACTTGATTGTTCGATTAAATAACAAAAACTATACAAGCAATCAATGATACACACATCTTAATTCACTCATAATACAATTAACTAATGATTAACAAGCTATCATGAACCATAATGAAGAAACAATGATATGAAAATATTTTATCATCCCCCCAAAACTAAGCAAATGAAAGACTAAGTATGCCTTAAATGGTCATAGACTTATTACATGCTTAGCCTACTAAGTAGGTCTTTCAAAGATAGCCAAAATAGCTAACAAAATGGGCCAAGCAGATTGCGTCTTCTAGGATGACCTTGCTGGCCGAGCCGTCCTCCTGCGAGCAGCCTATTGGGCGAGCTACCCTCCCTTGGGCAGTGCATTGGACGAACCATCCTACCTTAGATAACCTATTGGGTAAGCTGCCCTCCCTGTGCGGCTTAGGTTTGCAAGGTGGGCGGTTTGCCACTTTTGATGCTCACTTGACTCCATGTCCTCCATGCAATGTAAAGCACACCTCGGAGCTATTCAATGGATTCCAATACATCCTTATTCTTGAATGATTCTTGAAATTGTTGGAGATCCCGAGCTTAACTCCTAATGAAAGTTTTTGAAGGCATGATGGTTTCCCGGGCGTTATCATGAAGGGATGGGGCTATGTGAGTGGAGGTGAAGATGGGGTGCACTATCCGATGGGGAGAACACAATCAATGTGAAATCCCTCTTGTTGATTGTTTTCCTTATTTCCTCTAGGGACATACTTTTTCTAATTTTTAAAGAATTTATTTCTAAAAATTTTGACCAACTGAATATAAATAAACTAAAAGATACTTGAGTTAAGGGTCAAAAAATGTCACAATCCAAAATTAAACCATTACGGAGTCGACTACAAGCCCCCCGTAAACAAGTAAAACCCCGAAGCAATAACAGAAAGAATTAATAAAGAAAGTAGAAATGAGATAAATACCACTATATATATACATGTACAGATACAAAATATATAAACGGGTCCTAAGGAAAAAAAACAAATGTACAATGATAACCAACCCCGGACCTAGTTGTCACAAAAAAAGAGCATCTAAGTATAAGAGTAACATTATGCTAATACAAGCTTTCCGAAAATATATACAAAAACAAAGATACTAACTACAAGAGAGAAAGAAAAAAGTCTCGCTCACCGCAAATCCATATCAACAACAACATCGAATGAGTAGAACCAACATGGATACCTCGTGCTCGAAGTTGCATTAGAAAAAGATGTAGAAGTGTAGCATGAGTATCAAAATAGGGGATACCCAATAAGCATCATAGGTTGATCGAGCTCTGAAGAGAGTATGCACTATAATTAGCAAGTCAGAGGATCACCTACCAATAAAAACATCCACATTCTAAGGTATAACACCAACAAAAGAGAAAATAATAGTAGTAATAAATACAATATAAGGATAACATAGAAAGTATTATCCAGTATGGTGATGCAATGCAATATGTCACCATTGCATCAAAATAAAAGATCCGGAGTCATTCTCCATAGGTTACTTGACAAATCCCTCAACCTCCTCTCCCATATAAAAAAGTAAAACCTAGACATATACCTCGGGCCGTCTGGAATCGTACCTCGGACTCATCAACATAAAATAAATGGAAAAAATAACATAGAGTGCCTCAAGTCCAAATTTAAAGGTGGTACAACTTTGTTGAAAATCAAAACCACTGGTAAATGAAGTACCTTACCTTTGAAAATTTAATATTAATAGAAAAATGGTAATCCCTCCATCTCATTTTGTGTGTCCTAGTTTGATCGGTCACAGAATTTAAGAAATAAGGGAAGACTTTCTATTGTTTACCAAATTTTCCTTTGAAAAAAGGAACTACTACTTTTTTCTAATAAAGTGAGACCAATAAGGATAGAAGAGTAATTGTGTCTTTAAAAAGTTACCAAAAAAAGAAATAGGTCATTTCTTTTGGGATGGACCAAAAAAGAAATTAGGTCACATAAAGGATAGAGGGAGTACATTTCTTCAAAAAATTTAAAATCAATGATAAAAGTGATACACTACCCTCAAAGATAAAAAATCAGTCATATCAAATCATGCAAATTCGTGATACTTGAATTGGTTCTTTTTCATGGGATTCATAATATACAATACTTGATATATAGAATAAAACATATAATCTTGAGTATATTCATAAAGTTCATGGAAACTTAATCTAGTCCAGGAAAACATGTAAATAATCATAGAAATCATAATTTTCATGTAAATCATGTTCTATAAAGCGTAATGAAGATCATATTTCATGAATATAAAGTAAATAACCCTAGACTTGAACAATTCAATAACTAAACTTGAAAGTAGTTTTAGGCTTGAGGATGAAAGGTATCCACCAAAAGAAGATGATACCTGAATCTTGGACATAAAGAACCAAGGTGAGTTTTGATAGAAGCCTGAGGGAGAGTAATCGTAGAATTTTCTATAAGTCTTAAAAAAATAAATAGGAAAGAGGCTTGGAATGATTGTTTTTATTTTAATAGTCTTTGGATTGGGGGAGATTATCAAAACACTCTTGAGAAAATAAATACCAACTATTTTGGGACAACTTTTCATGCCTCGTAAATCAAGTGGTGTCTCTCCTTATGGTTTGGTCCTATGAGATAGGATTTATTATTGTCGAAAAACAAATATTTTAAGCCTTGGACCAAGTAAAATAGGAGACGGGGCTATGTATAAGGTGTCTCCCCATTACTTTGGGGCAATGGGCAGGGCATCACCCCATCACTTTAGGATATGGAGACCTTTGTAAAATAATTATAACTTTTTGCTACAATACTGATGAACGGTTTAAATCTTTAGAAACTAGACTCAGAGACCATTAATTTGATAGGTTATAAACCAATCATTCCTTATATTCTAAGAGATATGATCATTTGATGTTAACTTATGCATGGAATGGAACTATATGTAAACTAGGCCATTAGAAAAGATTCGAATTCAACTTTGCACTAGGTGTTCCTTATGATATTAATTCACATACAACACTAATTACACCCTTTATAGATGATTTTACCATCTACTTTCAAGTAGAAACTCATTAGGTTCAGGCCTAACCACATACTTAAAAGGTTTCAAATTCTAGTTTAAAAATTTGGAGTGTTACACAAATGGTAGCTATTATTGTACGTGAACTCTGCCAATGCGAAGAACTTTTCCCAATTATCTTCAAAATTAATCACACAGGACCGAAGAATATCTTTTAAAATTCGAATAGTCTGCTCAAACTGACCATTAATCTTTGGGAGAAAAGTTATAATAAGCACAACTTGGATTCCCAACTCCTTTTGAATAGAATGCAAAGTGAATTGAGTACCACAGTAAAAAATGATAAAAAACAAACTGATACGTCGTGCAAATGGCTACCTCACAAATGTAAATCTGAGTTCAATTGTCTCTAAACTTTAAGAAATCTGAAATTATAACAAGTGAGCAAACTTGGTCAACCTATCAACAATAACCTAAATAGAATTAAAATCTTGAGAAGTAAGCGATAAGCCAACCATGAAGTACATATCTATTATCTCCCACTTCTACTCATGAATAGGTAGTCACTGATTCAATTCATTAGGCCTCAAATTCTCAAACTTTCACCTATAAAGTCTGCAATATCTCTATTTATTCCAAGTGTCATTTCATGTCCCAATATATCTTCGTTTCCCCTGAGTGAATGGAATTCATAGAACAATGGCCTTTTCCATAATCAACTTAACCAAATATTCAAGTCTAGGAACAAAAATATGACCCTCGATTCTCAGAATACCCTCTCAATATAAAATCACCTTCCTAGCCTCTTCCCTCATCACGTTATCCCAAATAACCCTCAACCTTTATCCTCAAGTTTTTGTGGTCGAATCTACTCCAATAACATGGACCTAGTGCTCACTCACACAAGAATCCTCCCAGAATCAGAAATAACAAGCCTCATTATCTATTTGGCTAAGAACTGGATGATCGAAGCCAGGGGCTTCCTCTCAACTGCAAGGAAATCTAAACTCTCCATACTTACCAACTTCTATCTAAAGGCATTCACTACCATGTTTATCTTTCCTAATATTAAAGAATTAAAATACTATAGTCCTTCATTAACTCTAACCATTTGTGATGTCTCAGATTAAGGTCCTTCTAGATGAAAATATGTTGTAGGAATGATGATCAGTGAAGATCTTATAGTGAACCCCATACAGATAGTGCATCAAATCTCAATGCAAAAGTCATTGTCGCCAATACTACTCAGAATTGGAGTTGAAGTCAGTAAGGCCTTGAGATTTTAAAAGTTTACCTCACACTTGTCTGCCACTAAAAGAGGACATTCTTCTAAGTCTAATTAGTTAATAGAACTGAAATTAAATAAAATCCCTCAACAAACAACCTATACTACCCCGATAACCTAATGAAACTCCAAACCTCTGTAGGATAGTTAGCCTATCCCAATCACAAAATGTCATAATTTTTGCAGGATCTATCATAATTCTATCCTTGGATACCAATTTCAGCAAGAATGTCAAGATTTAAGTCAAAACTTACACTTAGAGAACTTATACAATCGTTGATCTCATAAAGTCTGGAGTACAATTCTCAAATATTGCTTATGTTCCTCCTTACATATCGAGTAGACTATGATGAAACTGGTGAACATTATCATGAATGAGTCCAAATAGGGCAGAACACATGAGTCATCAAGTCCATTGAAGGTTCTAGTCTATTTGTAAAATCAAAAGACATGACCAAGAACTCGTGGTGGGCATAAGTACTAAAATGTCTTAGAGATGTTCACTACCCTGATCCTCAACTGATTGTTTCCTAATCTCAAATCCATCTTAGGTACACGGTTATACCTTGAAGATGGTCGAACAAGTCATTAATATGTGGCATTGGATAACTATTCTTAATATTCACCCTATTAAACTGTTTGTAGTCAATACATACATAAGGAAGCATTACTCTTCTTCACAAATAGAGTAGGAGCACTCCACGAAGAAATACTAGGTTTGGTGAACCCCGTAATTAAGGCACTACTAAAAATAGGCTAAATAAGTACTAGCAAAAGCAATAGACTATCAGTTTTTGTAAAAAGTGACAAAAAAGAGATACAGTGGTAACTGTCTAGTCGCTTCATCAAAAGAAATGGACAACATTGCCAATAAATAATGGACAACGACTTAATATTTAAAAAATTATTTTTAATATTTTTACTAAAAAGTGATATTTTCCATCACAATGTTCTTCAGTATGAAGAACAAAGAGACAGACTCTATCACTTTTCTAAATAACTTTAACTTTTTTCTTCAAAAAAACAATGAACAAAAGCATCCCTATTCGTTATTTTTTTTATTTTCTGCACTAGCAGGAACCAGCAATACCTACAAACACCACATAACAAACAAATAATCCAATCTAATATGCAACCCAACCAATACCAATTCAATTTAAAATACACATGTAACTATAAAAAAAATTAAATTATAAAAACATAAAAAAAAGTCTACACACATGTCCATAAAGTTCCAAAATCAATAATTTCATAAAGGTAAATAAATCCTATGGGGTACTTGATGTGATGGTATTTTACGTCACAACGCACACTTAAAACCCCTAAATGGGAGCGCGTTTTTGAGAAATAGCAGC
>JBDJHY010142325.1:0-13157 GCA_039654485.1 Withania somnifera | reverse complement strand
TAATACCATGTTGTTTTATACTCCAAATTATATGGTATTTAATACCCAAACCATTATTCTAATTCTTTCTTTGATTAATCAAATTCAAGAAAGGTTTATTATCTAAATTCTCTCAAGAGGCAAGGTTAGTGTTCTCCATCGAATTTCTTTTGCAGCAGCTTATTCATTGATTTTCCTACATCAAAGTGATCCAGTTCAGGTATGTGGGCTAAGAACAAAGATTTTCTTTCATCCTTATTCCCCAAGACCCTTTTTTAAATAAGTTTTTGAAGATGTAGAAGCATGCTAGGGTTCTTGTTTAATTCTATAAACTATGAATTTCCTGAAGTGATGATTTAGTTGATGTTATTGAGTTACAATTATGAAGTTTTCATGCTTCTTATTTGATTATAAAAGTCCGCATGAGTTAGCCATGCTTTCAAAATTGAAATATAAGAAAGAAATAAGTTTTGAAGTATGAATTGAACATTGTTTCAAGGTTTACCCTTAAACTTGAATTGACCATTGAAGTGTCACAATTACTTGACTTTTTACATGATTTTGAGTATGACGTAAAGCATGTCAAAGTTGACTATTTTTGGCTAATTGAGCCTAATTGAAGAGAAACTTTGAAAGTATGAATTATGTAATAATTTAAAGTTTATTCTTGAAACTTGATATGAGAACTAAAGTATCATAATTATTGACTTATGAGTTATCATTATGTTAAATGTTTAAGTGAAAGCATGAAAGAAGTCTTAAAGCATTAATTAAACATTATTTTTTTAAAAGTTTATTTTAAAATTTGAAATGATTATTGAAAGTGTCAAGATTGATAATTTTTACATGATTTTAATCCCATTTATAAAGCATGTTTAAATTATACAGTTTTGTCTAATTAAGCCCAATGAAGAGAAGTATTGATGTATTTCTTAACTTGATAAGATGAAATATATGAAGTTAATGATGAGTCTAATTTGACTAAAGTTTTCTTTTTTGGCTAAATTAAGAGTTGTAGTTGGAAGTCCGTGAAGGGCTAGTGGTTCATCATAGGTTGTCCATTAGTCGAGAAGATTGAAAGATAAAGTATAATGATAGTAATTATTTTTTATGGGAGAAGTATTAGCACCAAGGGAAGGAAGAGACCCTTATACCCATAAACCTGCATAGCCAGTGTAGGATGTAATTTTGGTACCGCTTAGTTGTACCTAGAGTGTCTTGGTGGATCCACTAGGAGAGAGTGTTCATTCTATGGCGGGTAATGAGAGCCCCTACACGCAGGGTAATATATGAACTTCATTGCTTTATACCTTGAGGTGTGTCAATTATAGAAACTCTCGAAGAGAAGTAAAACTAAATGTTTTGAAGAGAAGTAATAATTTAATAAAAGTGGTAGTTTGATTAATCGTTTTCTAAGAGGTGAATTCTACTAGCCTTGGGGAAGGGGGATGATGAAAAAAATAATAGTTTTGAAGAGAAGAAAGTGAAAAGATATTTTTAACTAATTCTTTACCTTTTGTTAGAAACTAATAAAGATATTCTATTTAAATGAGTTTATATTTTACTTTTGAGATTTTAAAACTTTTTAACTGTTTTTATTATATATTGCTAAATTTACTAATGGAGCCGAGTTTTGAGAGTTGATGCTTTTTGAACTAAAATCTGAGAGTCAGAGTTGAACATGATTTAAAGTTGCTGAGTTTGAAGTATTTATTGAACTTATTTATACTCTTGGAAGTCAAATCTTTTAAACTGATACTATTTAAATTGCACATTCTTGCTTTATTGAAGTTGAGCATATTAAAAATATTTATGCATTGCATAGACATGAATTATTTATTGTTGTAGCCTGTTGCACCTGCTCACATACTCAGTACATTTCATGTGCCAACCTCATACTTTTTATATTATTGTAAACCCCATACAAATCCTGTCAACCTTTCAGATGCTCATGGTTGATTGGATTCGCATTCCGTAGCAGCTAGAGGAGTGATAAGTCCTCATTATTTCAAGGATTGACTATACAATTTTATTTATTTTCTGGAGATGAGAAATTAGATTTGTCTTTTATTTCATTGTTTTGAAGGTAGCTAGGGATCTTGTCCTACCAGTTCAGTATTTAGCGTATAGTGGCTTTCAGACATATCTCGAGTTAGAGTTGAATATTAAGTTTTTATTTATTGATTTGCTTATCTATTGACTAATGTGAGATCCGTTATTGATTATTTCTTTCATTGAGTGTGAGCGAGTAGAGCTTCATATGGTTTGAGTGGTTCTTCCGAAGCTGTTAGGACAATTTAGTGGCTAAGAATGCCGGTCCCACCTATGGGGTGAATTTAGGGCATGACACATAGGTGCTACCTATGCCATGTACCCCTAATGTATGCTTGATTGAAACCTCAATGTATCCTATCAATACCTAATAGAGATCTCAAGCTCGAATATCCACTATTTTCTCAGCAATATATGTCAGGAAGAGACCACAAATCCCTACACCTCAATACAACCACAACTTAAATTTTCCATGCTCAATTATCAATAATAGGCTCAAATCGCTGCAATCATGGAAAGTGGCACTCAATTCAATTCATAATAGAATCAACCTACCACAGGGAATAAACACTCTTTTAATCACTTATATCAAGTTAGGCCCCATCAGGGCATCACAATACAAATTATTTTAGCCCGATAATCTATTACAAGGAAGTTTCAATATATTTTCATCCCAACATAATTAAATCAAGTCAAGGCATCATCACAAGACAATAATTTATCATGAGCAAGTCATCACAGGGTTAGTTCATTTAGATTGAAAGTATAATTATCAGAATCTCAAAGTATCGAAGCATAATATCAATCTAAATCATTCAAGCCTAATCAAGGCATCAAAAATCACCATGAATGACAGAATTTACAATAAGCTACAGTATCACAATCTCAAGTAAATTCTCATTCTAAGCACGACATGCTTGACTTTAGTACTCAGGTGGGCCTCATTATTTAATCCACAACCAACACTGAATATACCCATTAATTTTATCTATAAATGACTAAAAAATAAGTACTAACACTTTATAGAAAGACCATAAACCTTGGTAGCATTGGTTGGCATAGGACAAGTTCTAATGGATTTTATCTTCTTCTCATCAACCTCTGCCCCTTTATAACTCACCAAGAATCCTATAAAAACAACCTTGTTCAGATAAAAATATTATTTCTTGGCATTGGCGAACAACCATTCCTTGAGAAGCACTTTAAAAACTTGTCTCAGATACTCAACATGATCCTTCATTAAATAGCTATAAATAAGAACGATGTCAAAATAAATGATAACAAACTTGTTTATAAATGTTTCAACACTTGGTTCATAAGCTACATGAAAGTACGTGGAGCATTAGTCAAACCAAATAGTATGACTAGCCATTCATAAAACCTAAACTTAGTCTTGAAAGCCATTTTCCACTTGTCTCCCGATCTTATCTAGATTTTGTGGTACCTACTCCTTCGATCAATTTTTAAAAACACCTTTGAGACACAATTCTCATCCAATATATCATCTAGCCTCGGAACTGGGTGCTTATACTTAACGATTATTTTGTTCATCGCCCTATAATCCATACACATCCTTCACATGCCATATTTCTTGGTAACTAAGATGAATGGTACATCATATAGACTTAAACTCTCTTGAATTAACCCCTTATCACGAAATTCTTCCACTTGCATTTGAAGCTTTTTGGTCTCTTACGGGTTGCTTCTATAAATAAGCTAATTTTGAATTTAAAAACCTGACACAAAACTAATTTGATGTTCAATACCTCTTAATGGAGGAAAACCATTTGGCATCTTATCCAAAGATAAATCTCCAAAATCCTACAAAAGAGAAGAAACAACACCAGGCAAAGTGATAATGCTTGGGTTACTATGCAACAACAAGTCAGTGTTAACAAGGCACACTAGAAAATGCTCCTCATTAGTGTCTATCAAATAATTGGTTGGATCCACCACCAAGAAAACCTTCTTTGTCTTATCCATATCAACCACCTTGTATTGGACATGAGTGGAACCCTCATTCCCTTCACTCACTTGATACAGGGTCAAAGGTGTCAACTTGTGTTATCGATTGTCCAATGTGAAAGTATATTAGTTGGACCTTCCATCATGCATAATACCTCTATCAAATTACCATGGACTCCCAAGTAAGATGTGATAAACAAGTATATATATAACATTAAAGACAAGCTCATCCTCGTACTTGCTAATAGAGAATTATATGATGGCTTGTTTGTGAACCTTCATTCTATCACAATCATTGGGACATTTTAGTTTGTATCTCTTTGTATGAACCTTTGTTAGAAGTTTGAGATTATTAACCAAAGAATAACTTACCACGTTGGTGCAACTTTTGCTATCTATGATTAAAGCATATACATTTCTACCCACCTTACACCTAGAGTGAAATAGACTCTCTATTTGGTTAAGGTTCTCCTTATCTATGACTCCCATGATTCTTCTCACAACATAAGATAAATTTTCATTGACCACTTATAGATCATCATCATCATATGAGTCAAAATCAAACCTCCTCCAAAGTCCCCTAAAGGAATTCTCTCACCCTCTTAGTCCCCCTCTTCATCATCCGGACTCTCCTCATGTTTATTCTCGAAATTTTCATTTATTTCTTCATCACTATCTTCATCTTCCTCTTTGGTTCTATAGCTAGTTTGAAATGCAACCATTGCCCTAGTGTTTAGGAATTTCCTAGAGTTCCCTCTACTATGGCACCAAAAATATTAGATTGAAGAGAGCCAAGGTTGATTAGGATTGATATTATTATCTAGTTTACCTTTGTCACCACCTTTGGATCTGAAATCACCCTTGATTTTCCCTAATTGATCCTTACCCTTGGAGGCATCCCACTTGGATAAATAGTTGAAGTTATCATTACTCTTGCTGCAAGATGATGTTGAAAAAATCTTTGCTTTGTAGGAATTCTCCTCTTTTAAGTCCTCTTCAATCTTGGTAGCATCATAAAATACTGCCTTCAATCTCTCATAATATTTCAACTTCATTGGCTTTAAGATATCATGTCCAAATCAGTCATAAACCGAATTATCGTATGTTGTAAGGGTTCATCCATATGAGCTCTCATCCTAAGTTTTCAAACTCATCATAATATTCTGGAAAGCTCTTGATCCCTTGATTCAGTAAGTAGATCCTCTATAGGACCTCTTGTTAGAAATATGGAGGAAAATACCATGCCTCTTTAAGATTGAGAAACTCATTCCAAGTAGGTAATTCATATATATTGTGAGACTCTCTATCCCTTCTTTTGTTCCTACCAAGTGGAAGCATATACTTCAAATTGCATGAGGGCGTACATTGCTTTCAATGCATCAGTAATGTTGTTGGTGAGAAAGATCCTTTTGATTTGTAACTTCTAATAAAGGAATTCCTTTGGGTCACTAGTTTCCTTGAACTTGGTAATGTGATCTTGATGGTGTTAAAGTCCCCAGTCATGCTTAGATCTTACACCATTCCTATATCTTTTAGGAAAATCTCGATTCTCCTATCTCCCTTGCCTTGTTGACACCCATAAAATTGAGCCCTATCCCCTTCTCTAGACTCATACCCATACCTGACCCGATCTACATTATCCCATTCTTCCTCTTAATGATCAAGTTCATGCATGTCATGGTTTAATGGGTTGTGGTAATTATGGTTCTGATAATTGGTATGTGGAGTTCCTCTTGAGGGAGATGTATATGTTCCATGTAAGGATTTCATAGATGTGGTTTGGATAGGGGATTGATCATATTTTTGTTTGCATGGGGATTTTGGCTCTTTGGAGTCTCAAAGGGTTTGGATTTAGTTTGAGTAGTTGTTGGAAGCTTTGGTTTGGAATTAAGAAGGTTCACTCATTTATTGGACTTGTCCTGGGTTAGAATTGGTTAAGGGTTCAACTCCCTTTCCTTTTTCACCCCCACTCACATGTTCGAAACCCTTGGTAGTAGAATCCTCCATATTACCCATTCCATCACTCCTACTAACCTTTTGTTCACCTCTTTGAGTTGGCTTGAGATCTCGACTAGAATTGTCAACATATTATCCGAGCCTTCTCAAATTTGATTGGTTTCATTCATATCGTCCATGTTCCTACAAAACTTAACAAATGGTTAGTAGAAAACACCTCGATACTCTCTTTTGATCACTCCCTTAGTGTATTCTCAAAGTTAAGTAGCAACTAGATTTTTTATCAACCAATTCAATTAATTCCTATCCCTGTGGTAGAGTAAAATCTTGTAGAAAAACTCAACTGATGACACAAATAATCGAACAACAATCATGAATTAATCAAAGAAACTAAATACACACACCCACAAAGAATGTATGAAATAAATAAGACACTAGAACTTATTCAGAACTAATAAATACTAGTCGTAAACTAGTTTACAAATCAAGAATAGAAATTTGAATCAATAAATGATATCACTAGATGAGAGAACTAATACAAGAAGTTAAGACTTGATCAAGAGGTACCAAAGTGCCTTAAGATCGCCAAACTTAAAAGGATGATGCCAACTTTGTTTGTACATCGTCTTTTTTGCACTCACGTCACCCAGAATAACTGAAACTCAAGTTGAAGTGTTGCATATTCAGCTAGGTAAGTGGAAGAATTGGAGATTTGCCAATTGTGTTGGCATGGGGTAGTGCCAAATAGGTAATTCGCCATTTATGACTAGTAGTTGCATCAATTTTTTTATTGTTCTTCAATGAAAGTTGGTTGTATGATCTGTGGTGGTGTTTGAGATCGTAGGAGTACCTTCCTTTTGGGTAAACACCATCCTCAAAGCTTGCTCTCCCCTTCTTAGATCTAACAAACCAAATTTGAAATCTCTCTTCTTTTTCCTCTATGAACTTGAAGAACAAGGAACAAAGGTGAAATTCAAATATGAACTTCTTCAACTGGCTTAGAGTGATATGAAATTTAGTAGGAGAGTTCCTCAATATACCACAAACAAAGACAAGTACTCCTTGTGTTTTAATTCACAACACACAATAAACCCAATATAAATTTTTTTCTTCAAAGCTTCAAGTCTCCAATGGTGAAAATTGAACAAACTTCAATAGAAACACCTTAAGTATTAATCCTCGACTCAAATCACTAGGAAAAGGATTATTAATGATTTAGATACTCATAAGACACAACTTGACTCAATTGAAACAAAAGTTCTTTTTTTTTTTTTTGGACTTTTTGGATATTTTTGTAGATTTTGAATTTAAATAACCTAGAATTGGAATATTTTTGAAACAAATCTTAGCTTATGCTCTTATACAAAATGATACAAATTAGGTTTGGGGTCTAACACTATTAAATTTTGATGCAAAAATAAGAAGAACGTATATATGGAATTGACACCAAAACAATCAGATAATCTATAAACAAAGGACTGGGTACCTTCATTATCAATTCTACCATTCTAATTGAAGAAAATCCCTATTCAATTAACAATAAAAACTCCCAAATTATTAGCCACTACTGGGAACATAAATTGATTAATTGAACAAAGGAAATTAGAAACTAACAGTGAGAATTCACTCCTAATTGCTAGGATATTATACTCTTGAATCAAAGTACATTTACACTAAGAATGCTATATAGTACCAATACTAATCTATTACAAGACTATGAAGTTCAGTCTTCAATATTCAAGCATAAAGTAATTTCAAATTCAAAATGAACAATTAGTTATCATTAGGGCTGTGTTGCCTCACCAAATATGCAGTGTACCATCCCCAAATTGGTTGGTGCATCGCCAAATCTCCCCATATGAAAGAAACCATATCCGATGTATTTCAAGTTGGTGCATCGATGAATTTGAAGGTCACCATCACCAAATCTGCTTACATATTGTTGTCTGTCCAAGTTGGCTCACCAATACATCGGGAATGCTCTCCTACACTTAGTTGTTCCTCCTACAAGGTTTACACCCTTCCTTGAGCCATTGAAAGTCCTTCTATGGTCTCCCTTGTCACGAACATAGATTTCAAGTACCATATATACTTTTCTTGGCTACAAGTAAAGGTCTTTAAAGGTAGATTCCTCCAGTTCTTATATCAGTACCCTCCTTGGACATTACATGTCCCAAGATAGCCACAGAACTGATCCAAAACTCATAACTTCAGGATTTAGCATACAACTTCTCATCACATAGTCTTTGAAGCAAGACCCTCAAATGTCTAGCACAATCTGCCCGGTCTTAAAGTATACTAATATATCATCGATGACTACAATAACAAAGAAACCAAGATACGAATAACACACATCATTCATCAGCTCTATAAACATGAATGAGGCATTAGTAAGCCTAAAGGACATCACCAAAAACTCATAGTAACCATATCTAGTTTGAAAAGCTCTTTTAAGAATATCCAAGGGACTTATCCTGAACAGGTGGTATCCGAACCTCAAATCAATCTTAGAATGTATCACAGCCCCCCTGAATCTGATCAAACAAGTCATTAATGTTAGGTAAGGGATACTTGTTATTCCTAGTCACCTTATTCAATTTTTGATAATCGATGCACATATGCATTGAACCATCCTTGTTCTCCACAAATAGAATAGGTTCACCCTAAAGTGGCATGCTAGGATGAATAAAACCCTTACTAAACAAATCCTGCAACTGGTCTTTCAATTCTATCAACTCTACCAAAACCATGTAATAAGGAGGAATGAAAATAGGGTTAGTATGAGGATCCAAATCAATATCAAAGTCAATATCATTATCTGGAAGGACATCAGGAAGATTAGTCCGAAAAACATCAACAAACTACCTAGCAATAGGGATAGGCTCTAAGGAAGGGGAATCAATACTAAAATCCTAAACAAAAGCCAAATAATCTAGACACCCCTTCTCAACCAACCTCCCATCCTGAAGAAAAAATATAATTCTCCAATAATAGAATCCAATGATACCCTTCCACTCTACCTGTGGAGATCCAAGCATACACAAGGCAATAGTTTGGCATGGCATTTACAACATGGTAAGGGGAAATCCAACCTATTCCCAAGATTACATCAAAGTTAATCATGTCAAGTAAAATCAAGTTTATACACGTCTCATACGCCAATATAACAATAATACAGGATCAGTACACCTAATCCACAACTAAGGAATATCCCAGGGGAGTAGACACACAAGGGGCATAGTCATAGAATCATACATCATATTAGAACTAGCAGCAAAGTATATGGATGCATATAAATAAATAGATCCCAAATAAAACAATACAGACACAGTGCGATGGCAAACTAAGAAGAGACCTTTGATTACCATAACAGATGCCTCAGCCTCAAGCTTACCCATGAATGAATAACATTGTGTTTGACCTCCTATTGAATGAGTTATACCACGACCAGTACCTTTAGTAGCCTGATGTGCACCTTGACCCGACTATGCATCCCATCTACCTCTAGTTGGATGGACAAGTACTTTAGCAGTAGCATGTGAAAATTGAGAGGCCTGTTGAACTTTGAAATGATCTTTTAAGGGATACTGCCTCATCAAATGTCTTGATAACCACAAGTAAAGAAAGATATAGGAAACATAGGATTCTATGATAAAACTTGAGAATCATAACGGCCACCTTATCTTATAAACCGCTGTTGTGATCTATAGGGATCCCTCTATAGAATGAGAATTCTGAAAAGCCACCTGAAATGGACTATGACAATGGAAATAACCACCAAGATGAAATTACTCCTACCTTTAGATGAGGCCCCAAAAAGTGGCCCTGATCGACCAGGTCTCCTGCCCTAAGATCATCAAACTCTTTCTGTCGTATCTCCTTATACCCTCTAGCAACCTTAATCACACTCTGAAGGGTATACCTATCTACCTAGGAGACATGGATTACTCTATAATGGGTAGTAAAAGTCTACCCTCTCATAAATCTGGCGATCCTCTCCTTTATATAATATTACCGTCAAAGCATACCTAAACAAGGCATAGAAATAGGATTTGTACTCAGCAACAGATATACCCTCTTGAGATATAGACTCCTAATGATACCTGAGGCTTTCCCTCATGATATATGGCATAAATATATTGATGAAAACTCTAAAAAACATATCCCAAGTCATGGGAGGAGACCCAACTGGCCTAGAATCCATATAAGCATGCCATAATTTTTTGAATGGCCCTGTAACTGTAGAACAGTATAATCAACCCTGTACGCCTGAACCAACTCAGCCTTTTGAAGTAAATTGTAGCATATGACCAAAAACTTATCGGCATCCTCATACTACCTATACTGATACTGTGGTAGGTCCATCTTTTTGAACCTATTATTTCATCGAACATCTCTAGTACAACTGCCCCTATAGTCTCAAACCTGGGTATAAATATGTAATAAGCTCTCTTTACAATTGATGGATGCCCCACTTGCCGCTGAAATGCTAGTGATTTTCCTATCAGATCCTGAACTGCTAAAGGCTGGTCCATCAGACCATATTATTGGGATAACATGCTGCTCTAAGGTCTCTACCCTAACTCATGTCTGTGAATCGTGAGGCGTACCACTCTATCCAAAACTCTCTGAAACACCTAGCACCCAGAGTAGTATATCTTGTAATACCACATGATCCTGAGGAACCTTCTCCTCATATCTTTCAACCTCGAGATGAGGGGAGGCTACTCTAGCATGACCTTTGAGTGGGGAAGATCCCCTTACCCTACCTATACCCCTTGGTTAGCCTCTACCCATATTGAGCAGGAAGTTTAAAATAGGATGATCATCTCTATCACTGAAGCCCTAGTCTTGGAAAGTTTTCAAAATAAAACACGCAAGGACTAAGCACACGATGCACCAAATACACTAAAAAGAATAAAATGATATTTTTCCTAAAGTTTCGTAGCCCCTCAAGGATAAGTGCATACGTCTCCCCACCAATCTGTGAGAATCTAGTAAACTTGGTTTGTATACAGTAGGACCTACAAACCTAGTCCTCTGATACCAATTTTTCACAACTCAAAATTCAGTCGTGATGGCACCAATTTTTAACACCATGATAGATCAACCAAAACTAACGACAAGTAACAATTTTGAGCTATTGTAGAGCTATCTGTTGTTATTGTGATTCATAAACATGCATGTCATGCTTTTCTCTAGAGTTAAATGATTTCATGGCTGGTAACCCATTTTAATAGATTGGTTGTAAAGTGCCAACTTTTAGAAATCTATTATTTTTATGGGATTTGGTTTTTTTGATGATTTTTTGGGGATTTTTAGATGAGGAGGTTCACGTTTCTATTAGATTCATACATATATTACCGCAAAAATACTCAAAATGTGAAAGAAAGTTTGATCCCTTAAACACATTGGCACATTTTATACTTTAATTTAAGTAACTCAAAGAAGGAGTAAAAATAGACTTGTAATGGATAAGAGCTTTTCTAAAGTCCATTTCTTAAGCTACTTTTTTTCTTGTAAATGTTTTGCCGAATAATCTAATTTGCTTTTGGATAAAAAATTTAGTGTTGATAATATCAGTAGTCTTTGGCTAGGAATAGTATTCTTATTGTTAATTTAGAGAAAAAAATAAACCTCTAGTTTAGTAGTACTTTAATGAAACCAGATTCTATCTATTATTATGTCTCTCATGATGGTAAAATATGGTTTTTAGTTTCTTCTTCATTCAATTCTATTGAAGTGACAGAGTCTAATTGATGAAATTTGTCAATTTTAATGCAACTCATGATCAGTTTCCTGTTTAGAATCTTGTAAAATATCTTCAGTGACTTAAGAAAAGGTAGAAAGGAGTAACCTATTATTAGGAACAATGTGTAGATAAATCTATATTTATGATTTTAACAAAATGTTCCTCTAAATTTATGCAAAAAATTCCAACAAGGAATATATTGTCTTTCTCATTAAGTCTGAAGCAAATGGTAAAAGTATAGATTAAAGATACTACATGGGGAATGGAGTGTTGGGGAAATCTTACACCATTTTAGATATGTGTAATACTTTTTCTCAAGAATTTTGTAACACCTTGAAACTTGTTCTAGAGATTATGTAGACTAAACAAAGTGTGTTTGTAAAATTTTAACAAGGTATGGTACTATCAGGTTTCCACAGACCTGCTTATGGACCGTAGAGGGCTTCTACGATTCATGGTAGGCCTTGTAAATTCATTCAGAGACTTAGGAATACTTAAAAATCTCCCCTAATTTCCCTGGTTGACCTGACCAACCATAAAACCCTTAAACGGTTCATCATATGACTCATCTTCCTTAAACATAAATTTCCCAAGGTTGGCTAAGTGTTGGAAGGTCCTACGAGCCCTCCTATGGACCTAAGGAATAGCTTACGAATCATAAGGTGATCCATCACACGATCCAGTGACCAATTAAGTAGATCAAGGTTCAAAGGCTCAATTTGACAAACCGTCAACCCATTCAATGGTTCGTCGAACTTAACATAAAGACGTTGCAGTTTCTATTTTAACTTGAATTTGATAAGGACTTTTTAGAATTTTCTCATTCATTAAACCATTGATACTACGTCATTATAGCCTCTTTATGGAGTAAATATAAGTACTAACCAATTTATTTTATTGATTATTCACAAGATAAACCAAGAATAGATTCTTCCAAGGTATTTCTCCCAAAAACCAAGCCTAGGGTTTCAATCAAGGAATCAATGTGCAACCTTTCTCCTTAATATTTCTTCATAGATTTTCTCTATTTAGGTATATGATACTTCATCAAGGTTTCCTTCCAAATATTGTGCCCAACTACCAAATATTTTAATTCATGGTCATGATTTTGAAATTTTACGGTGAATCCAGTAAATTATGTTCATGTAATTAAATCATATATTTTATATTCTATTGATGTAATCATGGCTATAAAGTGTAAATATTGGTCCATTTTATGAGTTCCAGTCTCTTATGTGGAGTCTATATTCTTGGTTAGTCATGTTGGGGAAAATTCCCCTTTACTTGAGTTCATGGTTCAGGGTATGTTTAGTAGTAGCGTTAGAGTCATGGTTCACTTTCATGGTCATTTTATGAATTTTTCTTGTTAGAGTCCAAGTTTAGTTCATGAGTCAGCTAACTAAAATAAAGTTAAAACATAATGATGAGACAGTAATATGGAAGAGACAATTAG
>JBDJHY010142317.1:0-13157 GCA_039654485.1 Withania somnifera | reverse complement strand
TATTTCTCGACGGAGTCGCCAGGGATCCGTACTATCAGTCCCAGCAAGTCATATATGACTTGGGGCAACTGCTGAAACGCTCTACGATGCAAAACACTACGTATTTATTATAAATGACCATGAGGGTCATTACAATATAGTCTATATCAATTAGTTTATTTAGACTTTAGTATATAGAAATATACCTATATCTTTAGTAATATAGTATATACTTTTAGTATATAGTATATACTTCTAGTATATTTTGTGTATATCATTAGTATATAGTGTATATCGTCCGTATATATTCTTATTATGTTTTGATATATCTTTAGTATATTTAGTATATAAACTATATGTCTTTAGTATATATAGTATGATATTTTATTATTGTCTAGATCGATGACATTTTAGTCTTGTCAAAAAATATAGAGATGCACTTCAAATATTTTGATATATTTAAGAAGATTATTATACAAAATGACCTGGTTATATCTAAGCCAAAAGTGATGTTATTTCAAACAAAGGTAAGATTCTTAGGTCATAATGTTGAAAAGGAAAAAATTGTTTCAATTAAGAGAAGTATTAAATTTGCTTCAAAATTTCCTGAAGTTATTACTGATAAAACACATTGCAAAGATTTTTAAGGAGTCTGAATTATATTTCTCCTTTTAAAAATATCTTGTTAAAGATCCTGCTATTTTATATGATAGATTAAAAAATAATCCTAAGGCTTGGACTGATAGTCACACGCAAGCAATAAAAAAGATTAAGGCTAGAGTTTATAATTTTTCATACTCGTACTAATCTTAAATTATATAAATATATATTTGTATGAATTAAATACGTTTAATTTTTTTTTTTTGAAATGAACACTGTTCATAACGGGTTGAGCCAAACACTGTTCATTGAGTTGGGCCGGTCCGGATCAAGATATTGAGCCTGAATTAGCTCGCCCATTTAGGACCTGACCAATTTTTTTTTGACCCGGCTGAACTGACCCATTTACAGTATTATTTTATAATCAAACATATATTTATCAGATTTCTGCACAGTCAATTCAAAATTGAGTCAAACGCGTGCCAAATTGAATTGGTTCCTCAATATATTATAGGTAGGTAACTTGTTAGTGTATTCATCATTTTTATACAAGTTAGAACATGGACACATCCGGTTGAACATGGACAATAGTAGATCTATTAAGTGCCTATTTCCTTTCAAAGACAAATAAATGTCAAATCTTGGGAACTACAAACTGACAGCAAATGCAACAATATCAAAATTTTTAATTGCATGATAGCATGAATCTATCTTTCATACCCTTGTGTTGGTGAGGGTTGGGGAAGGAGAGAGAGAAAATTAAAATAGAGTATGTTTGTAGCAAGAAATTGAAGTTAATGCTCTTAATTATAGGTGCATGAATCTGCCATCAATTTATGAAGACATCATCTCATATATCAAACTTATATGCATTTGTATAGAAGAAAAGGATCCTATGAGTCAACTTTTACTGATTTCAGGTGTAAAGAATCATAATTAAAAGCAAGAACGTCTAGTTTAGGTTATGTCAATTGGCAACTTAGGTTTAAAACATGTATAAGTGGTTAGAGAAAATTAGTTAAGTTTGTTTATAATTAACAAAATTTTAAAATTATCAACCTTTTACAAAAAATAAAATTTTTTATCTACAGATTTTTAAGTTCTTTAAACTATTTAACTTGTTAAATAATTATTATATTTTTTTACAGTTTTATTTTTTAAGAAAATTCACATTCAGACATTTTTAAATCAGAGGTATGCTTAACAATATTTAATCTATTTTTAAAATTATTTTAATTCTTTAACGATTCTTTTTTAATTCACATTCTAACAGTTTTTTTAATAACAAGTATGGTTAAATCTATTTTTTAACCGAGCTATGCATATACAAATTATTTAGGGATTTTTTAGCATCGAGAGAACAAAGGTCTAGGTAATTCGAGTTTCATAACTACATTACCAATGTAGGTCTTTGTTGCTCAGTATTACCAAGATACAATAACAGGATTCTTATGTACGATTGGTGTTAACTCTCGACGATTAACACCCCTCTTTTTCAGTGTAGGAAAAGCACACTAGACTTTGTGTAACTTGTATGATTTACTGCCGGTCATGAGAAACTCCTACCTATAAGAAGTATCTTTCGTTTTGATAGTTTACATGATATGGTTTTCATATGATATATTCAACACTATTTAAGATATGGATACTCCATAAACTTTACTTTGGTCTTTAAACTACACTTTCTTTTACTTGACAGAATAGATTTTTAGATACATGTTTGGGGACTTCTATTCCTATTTGTACTTCAAGTTTGACTCATGACTTAAATTGTAGCTTACATTCGTACATACTGAGTACCTTTTCTATACTTATTGCACACCATTTGCCTACTTTTTTCATGTGATGTAGATACTGATGATGTCTCTTAGGCTCGTGTCCAAGCACGTTCCATCATAAATTTAGTAGTTGGTGAGTCCTTATCTTTCTTGTGACTTAGTTAGCAGTTGTTGCTTTCTATTAAAAAAAATTATTTGATTTATGGACAGTCGGGGGCCTTGTCCCGACATAGTATTTTTGCAGTATTAAAGACTTATCTGAAAGAGAGATTGTGTTCGTGTTGGCCCTTTGGGACCAATATCCCATTTTATTCCATATATATAATATGTATTTGCTTCCACTTATGGTTGATTTGCACTTATGAATGTATCCTAAGGGTTATCTTAGGCCATCCATCGTTACAGAACCATATCTCGTCCAAGGTATAGACTCGGGGCGTGACAAATTGGTACCAGAGCATAGAATTCAAGTGTCCTAGGATGTTTGAAAAGCCACGTTCTCTATTATGGGTGTGAAACACACCATACTTATAAGAGAGAGGCTACAAGACATTTAAGAAAAAAATTCCTTCTTTCATGCTTTAAGTTCCTATGATAGATCTGTCTTTCAAGAAATTTATGTAGATTTATGTGTAATTCCAATTCCTCTAACAGTGCCTCGTGTTTTAGGTTTTAGAAATAGTAAAGCTCTGATCCTTGTCTATGCAGTTCTTTCAAACGATTCATCAAAAAGTTTAGAATTGCATAGGGGTTCAAGAGGAGCCCATTAGTGCATTCAGTCCTATTGGTTCATAAGTTTACACCTTATTTATATGAATCATTCTATTGAGACAGAGTAAGATACATCTTCAAGTCCTCCTACAGACCTTCTTATAGATAAGCCCTGAGAGGGGGTAGTATGTTTTAGAATGTTGAGTAGTACTATCATCCAAATAGTAGTATTATTTGGGATGTTATGAGACAAAGACTTATGTAGTAGAATGATCCTAGAGCTTCAAGTATGAAGTCAAAATTATAGAAATCAAATGTGGACAAAGTTTAAATTAATCTATATATATAAAATCAGGTATTTGTTAAGTGGGTATGGGACAATATGTCCTTAAGTGTTGACTAAGGTGTAATAAGTTTGGTGTAGATTACATAATGGTAGGTATAGGAATTTTTGGTTAAGATGATTTTTATTATGCTTGGGTTAATGAATGTCTGTATGAGGACAAGTTATTGTGTTAGGAAAATCAAGTATAAAATATGAGCAAGGTATAAAATAGTCAATAATTTCCAGTTTGAAGCCATACACTGTGTTTCTTAATTGGTGTCCATAAGGTTATGAATTCAACTTAGACAACAGAGTTATAAGGAGGATATTAGGTATAGTACAGTTGTGAAGATGATGTGTACGTTTTGACCCGAAAGAGTGTATGATTGAGATTGATTGTGTTGTCATTGAATATCAAACGAATAATATTACCTTGATTTGTGATCAAGTAGTTGTAAGCCTAAGTAATAAGGCAAAGTTCTGTGACCCATATGTAGTAATAAATACTAAACTTGAAGTCTAGATGATTAATAGTGAGAGAAACGGTAGTATGAGGGCTTTAAGTGATAAAGTTAGCTTTTTTACCTAGTGGATTGATATAGCGTGTGCAGGAACTTAAGTTGGCTACTTATGTAAAATTTTGAAGATGTAAGTATAAGATGTGAACTATAGAGGATTAAGTGAATGAAGGCTAAGTCACTTGATAGATGAAGAAGAATCCTAAGTATTAGAATGATGAATGTATACCTAAAGAGATTTTATTGTATGAGATTCTAGGTTTCTAGATTTCAAGCGTCACTACAAGTTAGTATTAGTAAGTTGTAAAAAGCGGAGACATGTTTTTCCTATTTCTTTATGGTGTCCCTAAAAGATATATTAAGGGTTTATGGATATGGTAGATGATGTTAAGTCTCTTGATATAAGTTTTGACCCTTTTAAATAGGTGGATAAAGAATTAGGTTTATGATGTAAGTTAGCAAGAATGTAAACTTTATAGTGATATCCCTAGAGACAAGGAGAGAGTTAAGAGTTATCCTATCATAAAATCTTAAAAATAATGTACGTATGTATATATAGGTTCAGTCCTAGAGAAGTAGTCCTTAGACCTAAAATATTATCCTTGTGATTTAAATTGCATACAATCCTAAAAGGGGGATATGGTAAGGTAAAGAACCAAGTGGAGTCTTGTGACTTAAATAGCATAAAGTCTTAACAAATCTATGATCATACAGTGACCTATTCTAACTCCAGTGTACTCTTTGTACTTTAGTAAAAAAATATTGTACTATATTTGGGTCTTAGACACTAATATTCACATCTTAGAATAAAGAGCAATCCTTTCAGATAGAGTTCCTAGTTTTACTCATGATTAAGATATCTTGTTAGCTTATGAAATTTGTTATAAGTTTTCAATATGATTTATATATCATTCTTAAATTATGTTGCGACTATACGTTCTATTTTATAACTCCTATTTCTAAGCCCTTTTATGCCCCAGTAATTAGTTATGTTGTATTCATATCACTCAGCAGGACTCGGACCCAAGATATTTCCTAAGTGGCTAGTGAAACCACGATAAGTCATGTATATGCTCAGATCAGGTTCCTTCTAAAGATCATGTTTACGGTTCTCTCTGCTCTAAGCCTTATGAACGTCCATTATGATGATGAGGGACAATTATGTCAAGATTATTCTCAGGATAGTCCTTTATTTAGGCTTAATGCATTCAGTATATGAAGTATTTGTTCCCATTGTACTTTAATTCATAAATCCCATATTGAGTATCAAGGTTACTATAAGAATCATCCTAGACCGATAATATTCCTTTTAAGTAATGGCACTTAACTCAGACTCCTAAGTTTTTAACCTAGAGTTAGATCTCTATTCATAACCACTATAGTTTATGCTCATGCTTTATTTTTGTTTAGTGATTCCATTTTGATGTAACAGATGGTAATGAAGGAATCTAGATGATCTACGATATTAAAAAGTGGATACTCAGTTAGTAGTGGCTCTGGTATATTTGTGCAAACTAAATTATAATGTGCGGAGGAGGTATGAGGTAAGGTCCAGTTATGTATGGTGAGCATATGATATTAAAGGGTGTTTCCTTTGTAAATACATGAAAGTTACTGATCATAGTGATGTTTGATAAGAACCCAAGATAGTTTTAGCTTCCAGGAAGCCATTAAGAGAATATAGTGATAGGCTTGAATGTCATGTTGGAAAATATATGGTAATTGTATTATGTGGTTAGTGAATCCTTGACTGGAGCTTGAGGTTGATTGATTTTGGGTATAAGAAGAAGTAGTGTTCTTTGGGATATAGAATATTACATCTTGTGGCTTATACTAGCATCATCATATTATATGTAGCACATTGTACCTTCAGGTTAGGCTTAAACATGGGAACAACATGCAGTTAGGCTCAAACTCTTGTGGCCATTTGTACCTTTGTGAGGATTATAAGATGAAAACAATGAAGTGTAGTTTTTGGAAGAGGGAGAATTTTTGAGAAGTCTTGATAATCTTATAGATTATCAATCGTATTGCTCAAGGAAAAGGTAGTCCTATTCTTACTTCGTGCAAATGAACTCATGTTTCCTATATTGTAGCTCCATATTGAATAAGACTCATGTCCTACACTAAGTTCATGGTCCAAAGTAAGTTCTTTATGTCTAAGCTAGTTTTTGGAATCCATAACTCGATCTTGTGAATTCCTTAGTAGTTGGTCATAAAACCTTTATCATAGTAATCCCTTCTACCGAACACCATCATTTGAGGATGAATAATCAAGAGAGGAGATATTACAACAATCTAAACTTGCAAATTAAGATTTAAACCCCTCTACATATGTGGTTAGACCATATCCTAATAATATCTTACTTGAACCTAGGTGTTAAAGTCATTTTCTAAGTGTATGAAGAGTGTTGGATATGAATTGAGATAATAAGGAATCCGTAGCACTAAATTCAATTCAAAGATTTTATATCAGCTTAATTTTGGTATAGGCTCATGCATGGGTCAAATTCAAATGTAAATAACTTCTAAAATATAAAGAGTTACAATGTGACGACATTTGACATCAACTATAATGCTTAAAACTATGAAAAATTTGCACATTATTAAGATTTTTTTTATTGAATTTGATATTCTTGTGTGTATGTACAAGTGAAGGAGTTGAAGCTAAAGTTTCTAGTAAATTTTGTGCACAAGAAGCTGAAGGAGCCAATCTTTGACGAGTCATCAGCTCTAGGATGAGTCATCCACCTGTATCTCATCCAAAAGAAAGTTTAATATTTTCAAAGTACTGATAATGGCGAACACTAAGAAGCTGTCATCTTGAGGACAACTCATCCTCCTCTATCCCGTCCAGAGAAAAGTGCACTACCTTGCCGGTTGATAAAGATGAAGATGTATGATAAGTCATGATACGTCCTGCCTATCTCATACAGAAGATAACATTCTTTTTTTAAGAAAGAAGGAGACAACCAATAGGACAAACTCATCCAGTAGAGCAAGAGTCGTCCACCATGTCATCGAAGTCCATGTGGGACTTTTTTCCAGATTTTGAAATTTAAAACCCTCTTGTAATATAAATATGAATGTTTTAGGGTTTTTGGGTTATTCCATTTCAGGGGACTTTAAACTCAAGATTTTACATTTTTATCTTTTTCTTCGACAACTTTCTTTGGAATTCTAATCATCTTGTGATTTTGGAATATAACTCTACTTGGGAATTTCACTAGTGATGGTATAATACAAATATTGATTATCTTCTAAAATTGTCTATCCGTGTCCATGAGTGGCTAAATTCCATGTCTAAAGTTATGGGAACTATGGTTTAAATCATATTTGGGGTTGAGAATGTTGTGAGATTCACATCATCGAAGTCTAGCTATATCATTATTCCATTGGTTTGATTCATTTTTAGTGATTGCAAACACTACATACTCTAGGCTTAATTGGTATGATAAATAGAATTAACACTAGGTTTCAGAAATTAATGAAAAGAATTTGAGGTTTTCAATCCTCGACTAATGGTGATCATTGTAATTAGGATCATCATCTTGAACCAATTGGGTATTGAATATAGAATCATTTGTCGCCTGAGAAGATATAAATGATATTTTCCTTTGATTGATTGATGAATACTTAGGCAATATTGTATGTATAATAGTTTAGAAAAACTTAGCATAATGTAATACTATTAACATTGTTAACCCAAGTAAAGTAGATAACCATGGTGAACAGAACCCTAGGTTTCACATTTATTGATTTTATTATAATTCACAGTGTGTTAAAAGCATCAGTTCATTAGTTATTATTGTTTACAATAAACATTCCTTATTTTTACCATTCTTATATAGGAAATAATTGACTACTAGTTTAAATATTCACATTAGACTTAGGTTTAATACTTTATTCCTAGTGGGATTCGACCCCAACCTAGTTAGGTTCTATATTTTACATCAACCATTTTATGCTTCATTTTGAGGTATAATTTAGATGTATCAAGATATGTGGCTCTTAATCTATAAAATTAAAGTTTTTGAAGTCTATTTTCCGATGTAATAAAATGCACATCAATACGAGCCCTGAGTAAAACATTATGCATATTTTATTAGGCAACTATCAGGACTAGCGCACTGAGTGGCACGAGTGCTAACCCCGTACCAAAAAAGAGCTAAAAAGTGGACAGAATATCTTACTAAGAGGAATAATGTCCCATCACAATTCCCAGATACAAGATCCCCCCTCCCCCCAACTTCACCTCATTAAGGGAATTTTGGTAATTTTATTTTATAGGAACCATACCTCCTCACCTTAAAAGATCCCTACCCAATTATTTATCAAAAATCATACATTAAATACTCTCCTTTCTTCCTCAAAACCCTAATTTCAATTCTTAAAAGATCAAATACTCAACTCCTAAAGAACATCAAGAAATTTAAGGCCTCATTTTCAAAATTCTCCGCAAACTTCACCTTTAAGAACTCTATAGAAGGATATCGCAATTTCAAGCTCTAAGGTCCCAAGCCCAAAGCTTTTCTCCAATAGTTTTTTAATTAAGGTATGTAAGACTTTAATGAGAACCTTTTTTTGTTCTTTTGTCCAAAACTTCTAAGTTTTCATGAAATGTTATTCAACTTAGGATCATAAACCTAAGTGTTAATTCAACTATTTTTTGGCATGATTCCCTAAGATATTGATGTTTTCTTATGTTTATGTGGGTTTTTATAAAGTTTAGTGTGTTCAAACTCTTAGAAAAGTCTTCCTTGTTGCATCATTTGGTTTCTATGATCTCAAGTACATGAGTATTATAAAGTTGAGTTCTTACTAATGGCTTTAGCCTTTTAATTATCTTATGGGCGCATCAGTTACAAAGACATGATTCATGAATATTAAAGTTTTTAACGTTAAAGGTGTTATTATACATTACGAACTAAGGAATTGAAAGACATATTTTCAAGAATGAATATATGATTCTATTATATGATTTAGAACACACTAATGAGTCAAGGCTCAAGAATTGATGATTCATGAATGATATGCGGTAAGATATGCCAAATTAACATTTAAATAAGCTATTTATATGTAAATTATTTAGGAAAGATTATTTAACACCAAGATAAAAAAGGTCTAGATACCGAGAGGATTACGTATATGTAAATTGTTTAGGGAGGATTATTCACCTGTTTGGTTATGTTGTATATGTAAATTATTTAAGGAGGATTATTCACCTGTTTGGTTGTGTTGTGGTAGCAACTACTTAGCTATTTTCATTTATTATTACTATTAAATGGCCTCTTTTATACTTGTTGGACTGTATTATTGGCCTAAAGATGACATGCTTTGATGATATTTGTGGACTTGGTATTATTGTCCTGATAATGATTGAATTGAGAAAGGCTTAGGATGAATATGATTGGATTTAGGGAAAACTTATGATTGATGATGATCGATTTGAGAAAAGCTTGTTATTGATAATGAATTGATAAAGATAGTCAATTTATGATTGAGATGGAATATTTTTAGTATTGACAGATGTAGGTGGTTTTTCCTTTACCTTGTCCTATTCATTTTCAAAATCCATCCTATGAGTCTATTTTTTTACTCCTATGGTGTACCCTTTGTGCCACAGGTGGACTTGTGTATTGGGAATTAGATGGGTGTTGAAGGACTCCTTCCACAAGTCAATAGCACTACTGGTGGGCTTTTTCATGAGTTGTGAGTGAACTTGAGAAGGGAGGCATGTACCTAGATAGGTCAGGGGTGAGGCTATGGTACATGGGATTGATTTTGATTGAATTTTACTTAGGTGTTTGATACTTTATCTATTGAGGTATACTGTGGGGCTTTGTTGATACTTTATTTGTTGAGACACCCTATGAGGCTTTGTTTTGATCCTTTATCTATTGAGATGCAATTGGAGGCTTTTCTTTGATACTTTATCTATTGAGATGCCCCCTGAGGCTTGTTTTTTATACCTTAATAGTTGGATTGAGATCAATTATTTTTGGTTTCTAATTATGCAATTTTATTGTTTAAAACTTCCCTTCACCTATAATTGTTATTGTGATATTTTTTTTTTGGTTATATCATCTTCTTGTAGGTCTATTGGAGGTTAGGTGTGTGTCAAGATATTAGGTGTTCATCACCACTTTTTGTTAGTGTCAGCGAGTATGCTGCTGAGTAGCCATTGTTTTTCGTAGTCACCCTTAATTTTTCTACACTTTTTAGGTAGTTTGGAGACCAATTCTTTTTGTCCTGCTTTCCCAATTTCGGAATCTGAAGTTTACGAGAACATTCGAGGTAGCTGCTAGTTTTCCGGCTAACATTGCGGTCTCCTTCTATCTTATCTTTTTCTTTTTATATTTTTGAGGATTTGAGACATTTTTTAGATTGGTCTTGTATTAATTTTGGATTTTTTATTATTCCTTCTTTGTGGATTGTACACAATGTCTCTAGATTATGAGATGGTTGTATTAAACTGTCTTTTTGTATTACACCTTCTATCCTCTTGCTTATTTTATTTGTTTCTGCATTTACCCTTAGTTATGGTTGGTTAGGCTTACCTATATAGTTGTAGTAAGGCAGGTTCCATCATGAGCATATTTTGGATCATGACAAATAAGTAACAAGAGAAGACCTATAAGCAGGTTACATGTGATTATAGGACAAATAATTTGAGATAGGATAACAATGGTGAGAATATGTCTAGGTGGGAACTACATAGTCTATTATAATCCACTCTAGGGTTTTGAGACTTTAGAAGTCACACGCATAAAATTTCAATCGTTATGCCACCTATCTTAATCCACCTAGACATGTAAGTCTACATAATTTTATATGGGTAAATGCAGAAAATAGTGAGTCAGCAAGAAGAAATGAATGAACAATATCAAAATCTAGCTCCAAAACCACCTTGAAACTGGTGTCGTTGTGTACAAGTCTCTAAATATTGAGTGATACAAAGATAAAATAAATACGTAAATTTGAAATATCCATAATCCTCAAACAGGATCTAAGAGAGTTTGGGCATCTGCTGGATGGCAAAATAGCTACCCCAACTCTCACAACCTTGGACCTGATATAAAAGAAGATGATCAAGATGAACCGGCTCTACACCTACAAAAATGTAAAAATCAAGAGATTGAGTATTAAGATAAACAATGTGTACTCAATAAGTATCTCTAGAAAAGCTCTAAAATAAAAGCAACGGTGAGCACAAACTACCCCATAACACCAATAACAATCCTCCAGACACTGAGCTGCAAATCAACCATAATCTAGCACTTTATAACAAAATTAAATTATAGATACAGTGGTGATAATAGTAAATAACTTCTCAAAAGAAACCGACAATGGAAGATGATAACTAAATGAATCCCCTAGGATAAAATCTATACCTAAATAATAAAGTATCAACCAAGACACCACTGACCAACTCAAAATAATATACCACCAATCAAGTGAAACTGGTCTAAATCATGTCGAATGTAACATCTCAACCTTACCATAATTTTTAATCTTATCTGGATCCAACTATTTATTTTCACTCATTATCATAGAGGTATTTCTATTTATTTCTCATCACTTTTAAAAGTCTTATTCAATTTAATGTCAAGAGAATATAAACAACATAGGCACATCGTAACTACAACTAGTCCTATAATCTCATCATGAAAGGTTATTTCAGGCTCATAATATCTTACTAGCAACAAAACAAATGGGGAAAATCAATAACTTATCAAATGAGTGAAAAAGGTAATCCAAATCATACATGCTCATTGAATAAGAAATCAATTATGTAAACAAGACAACATATGTACAATGCAATGCTATGTAATGTGATGTATGTTTGTATCACATACCTTAGAAATACCAAAAGTTGTACCTTGGTCCTTAACTTGGTATTATATATCAATATGACAATCATACCGAGAATCACACATTGGCCTATGGTTTTTTCAAATTGTATTTCAACATTATGGCCAATACCAAAAATCACACATTGGCCAATTCCTTTAATTTCATTCCACTCTTTGTATTTCTTTTTAATTTATATCGTGAAAATGCTGAAAATCGCACTTTGGCCCTTGCGTTTCAAACCATATCATCATGTGATTATAAATCATATTTCATGTCAATGATCAATATGCATGAATGAACGAGAATGTAATATACAGATTGTGAAAAATAGAAGCAATATCAATCAATAATCAATAACTCCACTCATGGGAATAACAATAACGAGGAATCATATCAATTTAACTTGAGTCCCTCAAGGGTGCAAATCAAGTAAGAAGGAAATCAAGTGCAAATAAGTATAATAGGGCATATCATGGCCACATAAATATCTTAATCCAATGGGAAGTCAAGTAATCCATGAACTCATATTTCTATTTTTATTACCTTTATTTTAGACCCCACATGTTTTATTCTAGTACCCAGGTGAATACTCATTACATCACTCACACAAATACTCCCGAGTAGTCTCCATTATTTCCCATTTAAAAAAATACAAATATCTAGGACACTTTATGAGAGATTCAAAGACCTCCACTTACCTTAGAATAATCAAACTATCTCCCTTTGAGATAGCTAGCATCAATCTAAATAGCTTAAGTTTTTGGAGAAAAAGGTAGAGAAGGAAGGGTCCTTACCTTTCTATCACACCTCCAAATCTGCTAAATCTATTTATATATGAACTAAACATGAGAAAATATGAAAAATAATATAAATATTATTATTTTCAAAATTAGGTCCAAAATTTCCCCTAAAAAGTCAAAATCGAGGATCAAGGGTAAAACTGAATTTTTCTTCAAAAATTATGTTATCGATGAATTGGGGATCTATAATATGAAATGCCATCGAAAAAAGGATAAAAATAGATCTTCAAAAATTAAAATTACCAAATCATGATTTTTCCAAAAATTCTCCAATTTTACCATTCAAAATCTATCAATTTTGATGTTTAAATCATGAAATAATGATGGACAACACAACATTAATGATTAAAAACCTCACCCAATACCCTTGCCTTGAAATTTACCTTTGAAAATACCCCAAGGTGATCTTTCAAGGTCCCAAAATGGAAAATGGGACTAAAACTTAGGCACGGGAACTTTAAGTCCAACCTCACTGGATAAGTCATACCTTCGCGATCGCGATCCCCCTAGACGTAATCGCGATGAATAAATTTCCCCTAACCCATAAAATAAACCACATGATCTTGATTATTCTGGACGCGATGGAGTT
>JBDJHY010142309.1:0-13157 GCA_039654485.1 Withania somnifera | reverse complement strand
AAAATAGTGACCACCGTTTTCTTCGGTCACCAAAGCTACTCTTTAGTGACCAATTTTAATGTGGTCACTAAATTTTTTGGTCACTAAAGGCCATTTTTCTTGTAGTGTATTATTAAATGCTAGTTTGTTCCATCAAGTCAGTGGGCTTGATTAGTAGTTAACTTGACCTTCCTTCTATTTATTTATGCCGGTTTACCTTTTGGGGTCCGTGCAGGGTCTCGTTGTTAGCTGTAGGATGCATTTAGCATACCCAGTCTACCAAGGGTGACCAGGTGGTTGTATTACTAATGCGGGGATAGTTGGTAGTTACTTTAGGAATTTGTGTACTTAGATGGTGGCTTCTGACCTTTCTAGATTTTTAGTGCCTTTCTTTTTTGCTTTAGCTAACTGCGTCATGCATTATACATCATGGGATTTTATTATTAAGCACTAGCGTGTCCTGGGGCTATGTTAGCTTTATATTCGCAAGATAGCCAATTAAAACTGGTTGTTTTCTCGGGTTATTAACTAATTGAAAGGGTATTTTCTTGTACTTATATATATTATATGACCACCTTGTTGTATGGTGCTATTTTTGGATATAAAGGGGAAAATGAGTTCTCAACTATCGTGAATGAGGTATATATTTTTACTGATATTTGAACTTTTGGGGTAGAGTCCCCCGGTATTGGCACTTTTGGGGAAAATTCCTCCGGTATAGCATAGTTATAGGTACTAATGGGGTATTCTCCCTGCACTTGAGTTTAAGACACAATCCTTCATAGTGCAGACCCCGAGCTTGACACTTTTGGGGCGACGTCCCTTGGTATTGGCACTTTTGGGGCAGATTCCCTCGATATGATATGGCATATTTCAAATTTACTTTCCAGTCCCCATGTATTTTGTCTTACGTATTTGTGCTCGCCGGGCTTAAGGGGAAAGTTCATTAGTGTTGGATGTATCCACAGTGGATGGGAACCTTTGGATTTTGTTTGTTTACTGCATTTGTTTCTGCTTATATTCCTGTTTGCCCTTATTCTTACTTGTTCTATATATCGGTTGGATTGATTTGGATACCAGGTACACTTTTGTGGGATGGTGCCCTATGTAAGTTACTCTTAGTTGATTTTCAATTTTGTTATGCTTTATCTTCCTGTACTGATTTTACTTTCTTTTCTTATAACTGATTTACTTACTCTCTGTTCTTACTTGTATTTAATTTAAGCTCAGTCGGCCTATGATACCTACTGGATACCTTATTTTTGGTACTCATGCTACACTTATGTACTGTTTATGTTATGTAAATATTAGCACGGGCCTTCGCATGAGGCATGATCGTGCTGAGTAGAGGACCAGGTAATTTCAAGAGATCAGCTACAACATTAAGGTTGAGCCTATTTTCCAGTTGTGTTGTGTTTTCTACCTTATCCTATTCAGGGAAGATCGGTCTTATATTTACCTCATGTTTAAGCATTTGTATATATATTATCTTTTGGATAATTTGATATAGCTTGCTCCATTTTTTTAGAATCACCAGTCCTGGTAGGTATTGTATACTTTGTTTTTATATATATTTCTTTCGTTCTACCTTGTATTGCTTTATTACTATTGGTTATTTGTAATCAGCCCATTGATTGTTGCTCCAGCCAAAGGTATTTGGGTTTATCTATGTGAGGGTTGTAGATGCCATCAGAAATCGAGTTTTGGGTCGTGATAATAAATAATTACATAACCAATTAATTTGATCATTATTCTCTGATTTATCCCTTTCTATCTGTAGAAACTATTATAGTTTCTACATCTCATCTTCATGTTAGATAATTCTTAACTTTTTTCTAGTTTGGGACATGATAACTAGACTAGGTTGATCCCTATACTTTTTATGGTATGATATGTGATTTTCTACCTTAATTTTGTTGATAAATGGCTATTCTATTTTTGAAACTTGTGAAGTCTATGTTTGAGTTTTAAATTAAGAGTAAATGCGGGGGTGAGTTGTGTCTATTGAATTTTGCATGAATTAGGAGCTTGTGGGGCATAATTGCACTTGTTTGAATGTGGGGAAATATTTATACCCTAGTTCTAAGTTAAAAGAAGCAATTTTGAATTGATTAAAATGAGAACTTTGTTGGTTTCTATGCAGAATATCCATGTTTGGTTTGTGATAATACATGTGGAAGTCTGAGCACCATTGTTTTGATCTTGTAAATATTGTGATTTGGGTTTATAGATGTGAAGAATTTGCAAAAAAAAAAAAAAAAAGGGATTGTGGAAAAATCATAGAAACGACGATGAAAAAATATACAGTCAGTGTCATCCCGATCACGTCAATGATTCGCTGAACTTGCACATGCATCTCGAAAACTAATTGTGTCTCCCAAATTTGAAGGTGTCAATTCAGCGATCCACTGAATGCGTTGCCTGCATTGGAAAATATGTCGGCGATATGCCAAATATTTTTGAGGAAACATCTACTAAGTTTTCATATATTTTATTTCTAACGTTCATTATTAGGGTGATCAAGTATGGCACAAAAATGCACCATAATTAAACAATCAATAGGGAAAAGAAGTGAAAGAATAGTACAACCACAAGCAGTCCCAGAGAATGAATCAGACGAAAAGAAACAATCTGAAGAAGAAGAGACTCAAGCTACAACTCTGATTCAAATGCCCTTGGAATAAACTGTGGTAGCCAACCCTAAAATAAAAATAGAGGAATATCACCTGAGAACCATGGCAAATAGAGAGTTGAACAAATTGAAAATTCTTGGAAAAAGAACAATCATCGAAGAAAAGAGATTGTTCAAAAATGGGGTTACTGGGAAATAGGAGGGTATCATGGTTTCCATAACCAAACATGAGTTTGATTGGTATCAAAGTAAAAGATAAAAGTAATAAGAATGTACAGGTTGACAGTAGCAATAAAGTTCTATAAAGCTTATAATTAATAGTTTCCTCTGCAGAAGAGAGGACAAAAGTAGTCGGTGTTGAGTTCGATGAGGTTTAGAGGGGTCAACGTGCCATGAGACAATGCTACAATGATTAAGCTGTTGAGGTGTGACTACGATTTTGCCTACTTATACTCCATAAGGTGCAAATCACTTATAAACTTTGCGATTGTGGCTGGCCCCTTTACTTAGTAATGGTGCGCCCCAATGGCTTTCTCCTAGGATAGAACTACGGAAGGATGAGGAGTATGCTATTGCATGCTACTGACTTAGTTATTATTGTAGCAATCTGATACCATGGGATCATGAGACTGTCCTTCGAAATTACACTGCAGCACTAGTAAGGACTCTAATAGCCGAGGATAGGCTGAACCCGGGGATGATTATTGGGCTGATGATGTCCATCATAATGACACAGGGAAACATAGTTTATCCATTCCTCGGGTTGATCATAGAATTGTGTAGCGAGGCAGGAGTCCCATTCTATAGTTCTGATATGGAGATTGAGCCATTGTTTATTATTGATATCCAGAGGATCGTAGCTGAAATGAGGCAGGCATAGTAGGGAATGCTAGAAGTACCATCGATAGTTGGACCAACATTTATGGATACTTATATGTGGAGATATTACTTTGGCCACATCAGCCCAACCACCACCACAACTGACTGCACCTAAGAATTCTACATCTTCATCGGCATAATCCCGATCATCTGAACAGGTGTCAACCTCTACTACTCCTAGAAAAGTTCTATCACAGGTAGCCTATCTACGCATAGGCCAGTTTGCACATATTTCCACTCAGGGAGTTCATTTCTTGATACAACAAATAACTAGACTTGAGGATAGGTTTTAGACTGAGAAAGAGGAGATATTACAGAGGGACATGGACCCTATTCTTGAAGGAGCGAGTGTAGTTCCACGAACTTCTTGCTACATATGGTCGATGGACCGATGCTTTTGGAGAGCAGCTATGTGATTTGAAGGAGTTGTGATAGCCTGGCTTTGATAAGACTATGCAGACTTACGGGATGTAGTTTCTCAGATAGGGATGATCTCACATGACTGAACTCTACAAATTACTTATTGACTGATTTGAGTGCCCAACCTCTACTAGTTGCTCCCAGTCCAAGTATGCCTACTGATACTACTGCTACAATTGTTATTGCTGGAGGTTAATGAGGTATACCCAATTAATGGAGGGGATAATATTTTTGACCTTTAGGTGGCAATGGAGAAGGATGATGAGTTAGAATTTATAGCGACTATAGAGTCCCACACCACTGTCCCATTTGTTGAGCTATCAAGCTTGGATACCACACAATGAGAGATGATAGAGCATGATACACCATAGGAGGCACTGTATAGGTCTGTCCAGGAGACCATACCAAGTGGGCACCAGTGGGATGAAGAACGTCGACTCCCTAGTTAAGGATACCCGTGACTAGTTCAACCTTGGGCGACCCTCTTACCTTTTGTATTTGATTTTTTTTTGGAATTGAGGACACTTCCATATCTTGTTGTGTGTAGGGGGGTATGTTGGGTGTTATTTGATTTGGCCTACTGTTATTTTATGATATTTTTTACATTTTAGATGATAGGTTGCTGGTTTGTACTTCAAAGATAATCAGTTTGTAGTTTTGTTGATTATTGGTTTCATTTTAGTTTTTTTTCTTGTTATTTTATTCATTAGATATTTAATTAGATTTCAGAATAAATGGTTGCATTTGATAGTGATAGGATACATAGAATATGTGACGCCCTGGATATCACCCTCTAGGCATGACTGACATCCTTAGCCACTAAGTTTCCTAGTAGCCTTGGAAGAACCACTTGGATCAAGCATAACTTTGCTCACATCAGTCAGCTGAAGAAGTATCAAAAAATTATAGAAGGGTAGCAGATACCTCACAATAATCAATAAATAATCTCAAAAATAAAGATAATCGCAAGTCTCAAAACCAATACATCTCACTCAGGAAGCCTCTACTAGTTAAATAATGGATTGCTAGAACTAGATACTAGCTATTCACTAAAAAAATAAAATATTAAATAATAAAGAGAAATTCCAAGCTCTAGATAAAATTAAATAACTCCATATCTTGCCCTCGAATCAAGTGAGGACTCACCAATATTTAGTCTTTTAAGAATGCAAGTAGTCTATACCTCGAGCATCGGGATGGTTGAAAATATCGACATGAGGATTAACACATGCAGCAAGAGTAAAACCAGCATACAAAACATTTATTGAGTACGTAAGAAGATATAAAATAGGCTCTACAGTATGATGATAACTACTACAAATGCATGACATTAAATCTCAACTTCAGCTCTAACTCAAATAAGTAATTTAGTAGTATATAATGAAAACGGTTAGAAAGCTAAAATAACTTAACTCATCAGGTTTTAATAAAATATAAAGACTTAGTTGAAGACAATCTTTCACTTTCTTCCTTTCATAAACTTCAATTTTAGCTTCTCTTTTGGAGTTTGTATAACCGACATACCTCAAGGCATAAAATGATGAAGTCCACATAATACCCTATATGTAGGGTCTCTCATACTTCGCCATAAGATGAGACACTCTTTCTAGTGGATCCAACTAGACACTCTAGGTACAATTGAGTGGCACTAAAATAATATCCTATTCTGGAACATAGGGTATGGGTATTTGCAAACTCATCCCCTCTCACGGTGCTAATACTCCTCACATAAAATTTGCATCAACACTCAACACTATTAAATTAATGGAACACCCTCAATGGAATCATAATCCAAACACACATCAACACACTTTACTAGTGGAACACCTTCAATGGAACCGACTAGCACTAGTCATCATTTAAAATTGTTGTTGGTTAATACTCTCTATCGAAATATCAATTACACTTTATAAAGCTTAGTCAATTAACTCTTATAAATAAAACTAAAATCATTCATCAAAACTCTTAATTTACTTCAATTAGTAAATTTAGAAATGATTGACGTTCATACTCAAACTATCATGTAACAAGCCAAGAAATTATGACACTTCCAACCTCATATCAACTTTTTAGAATAAACCTTGAAAACAATCATAAATTCTCATTTCAAAGATTCTTTCTTTCTTTACTTCAATTATGGATATTTTCTAACTCATAAGGACTTTTAAAATTAAATAATCATCCTGAAAACATCATAATTTTATCTCAAATATATCAATTAAATTATTACTTCAGGAAATCATAATTTAAAGAATTATACGAGAACCCTATCATGCTTCTACATCTTCAAAACCTTATCTAGAAAGGGGTTTTCGGCACAAGGATGGAAGGAGTCCTTGTTAAATGCCTACATAACTGGATAGAAGAAATTTAATGGATAAATTTCAATAATCAAGCTTCTACAAGGAAATCTCTATGCAAACCCTAGTCCTTGCCTCTTTGAAGAAGTTTGAAGAAAATCCCTTGCTTGATTTGATTTAGCCAAAAAGATGAATGAATTTAGGGATTAGGGTATTCATTATTGCATTTAGAATCCAAATTAACAAGGTATTATCCATTTTAATTCATGGGAATTATACAAAAGGACCTTGGAAAAACAGATTAAAAACATGACCTGGGCACCTTCTACGAATCATTCCAAGGTTCGTGGCATAGTGTATGGTCATGGAACCATGTAACATGAAAAGAGTTGAAACATGGCTTACTGTACCAAAACCATGATTGAACCAGTCTATGGTCAGGAGTTACGGTCTGTGGTTTCCAAACCATGGTCCATAGATTCACACCCACGGTTCGTGGAAACTGGATAACTGAAAAGACTTTACTAAAATTGCAATAACTTCTTACTCCCAACTAAAAAAGACATCTAGTTTGTTGCATTGAAACTAGAATCAAAGACATTTCTTTTGATAAGTTATAGTCTGCCTTAATATTATAGATTAAAATATATAATTATTTAAAGTTGACCCAAGAACGAAGTAACACCAAAACTAAGCCAGAAGGGAAGGTCTTGTACTTAACTTTGTGTTAGGGGTTGTTTATGATCTTTAATCACTTCAAGCACTCATCTCACACTTTGTTTAGGATATTAACACCAAGGAACAAGTTTAATGTTATTACAGAATAAACTATCCCTATCTTTTTTATTAATCAAGTAGTCTGTGAGTCAAGAATTAGTTAGACTCGTTTAGACTAAATTGGTACGGTCATGGGAAGTATGAGCATATTGGGACAAAGACCCAAGATTATGTTTCATACCCATCATTATATATTATGGTAAAAGTGACTCATTAAGCACTATTTTGTGAATACTAATGCCTTGCATTGCCTGTGTTGTGCAATGAACATGGTAGATATTATATAATTCATCAGTTGTGAATGGTAATTTGAGTGGATGCATTTTTGGTGAGATGATTTTTAATAGATCTTGTACTTGAGGATACTTATAACTTTCCTGATTACTCTATCTTTACATGTCGAATATATTAAATTGGAGAAATAAATTTAGGCTATGGATTGACAGTACGTTTTTTTCTCTATAGCCTACCTATAGTGAGAAGGGTGACCTAGCTTGGCTCATTTTTATCCTTAAACTGTTCTTTGATAACTTTGTTACAATTCATGACCCAAATCTACATAATACCCTTGAACCATAGCCGACTTGAAGCACTTCGTGAGTGTTGTATGAAACTTAGGCTTAACACTTAAGTTGGGGTTTGTCCTTATGGGGTGTGACTTGGAACTGCAAAGGAGTTGAGCTTACTATACACGTCTTCCATATATATCTTTTATATATATATAAAAAAATATATAAACACACATATATATATATATACATATATGAATGTGTGTGTGCATAAATATGTTTTAGGTATTGTAATATAATGTAAATATTAGTAGGGAACAAAATATGAGAGAATTAAAATCCTTGGGTGTGAGCATAACTGAACAACTAGGTTATATGAAAAAAGTAGGACAAACCTAGTTCTTAGAGTTGATAGTGTCACTTTATCTATAAATAAATCCTAACTGACATGTAGCCCACGTTATAAACTGCGTAAAAACCTCTGTGATCTCCAAAGGAACCAATTTGCAAGTGTTGAGTTGGAAGATCATCTTTGTGATAGTGAGTGCTTACCCCATTGATCTCTTGTGTGATGATGTTTAAATTGTGTGAAAAAAGGAATTGCTTTGTTGTGAGGGTATGTCACTTTGATGTATCATGAACTCTTATTAGTTTTATTTGATTTGCATGAGCACAATTATTGTTATGAGACACAAATAGTCAATGCTCGAACCTTGTTATTTAGGGAAAGCATGTTAAAGTGAACATATTTTGAAATTATTATATTGGTGGATTGATTTACATGTGTCTGATGCTAGTAATGAGATTTCTTGATAGTACCAATTGTAGTCTTTGTGTGTATTGGATGTTTTTTTATTTGCTCAAGGGGGAACAAAAGTTTAAGTTGGGTTTATTGATGAGTTGATAAATTACTACTCATTAAGCATATTTTTGAGTTAGAATTCATGTCCTTGATGCCTTTTTGAGTGCATTTTAAATTGTTTTACGTGTTATTTCAAAAGGAATGCAATCAGTACCAGTTGCTATTAAAGAAGTAAAAAAGAGAGCTACCACTTAATAAAATGAAGCAAAAATAAAAAAAAGTTACAACCTGCACATTAGGCGAGTCACAAAAAATGCAAATAGTAACTGCTGATATGGTCTCAAGTCACAAAATATACAAATACATCGTCTAAACTAACAATGAATGAGGATAACTGAAAAATAATTCCTCAATAGAGTATGACAAGTTTGTGACTCACTGGTTATGTTGATGATCTAGTAAAGCATCGCAAGAATTATCAGTAAGTGATGAAAACAAGAATCAATTTAGCAATGTAAGATGGAAAGTTTGTACCAAGTCGAATGTGTCAGTGATCAAATGATTCATCGCAAAATCTACAAGTTGGAAGACTACCATTCAGTGAAGAATAAAAAATATTGAAATATAGGTGTGTTTTCTATACTGGTTGGAAACCAAGTATAGTATTGACGCGTTACCAACTTGTTTGGTGATGCAACTTACTTGACCAATTGTGCTCTGAGAAAATTTTGAATTAATTCTTGTCCCAGATTAGGTCAGATATAAAGTCTGGAACTCATATTTTTAGTACATCATGTTACTTTGAAGTTTTTCGCTGTAGTTATTCATTTTGACAAGCTTGGGGTTAGGTTTTTACTAATTCCTGAACAATAAATTCGTGTATTCCAAAAGGTTTAACTTCACAATGGATGCATAAAAAGGTGTTCATGATAGTTTAAATAGTAATAAATCTATTATTTCTCTACTTTCAATTAGTAGCTAATTTCCTTGGCTCAGGGTCTGTTAGTAATGGGGTGAATGAGGATACATGTGTAATGAATGATTGGTAAATATAGGAATTTACTAGTGTGGTTTCAATTTCATTTCCATTATTTATTAATAGTTATAATTTGCAAACTCTAATGATACTTAGATTTCACTTATGGCTTGAAACATCGTGTTAGAGAATGGGAAAGTGAAATTGAAAACAACTTGGTTTATAATAATCTAATAGTCAATTCTAAAAATAGAAAAGACTAGTTTAAATGTACAGTAGGCGAAGTGAAAGCATAATAAGTGTCTGTATAAGAACTCTATGTGCTAAATGTATTACTTACTGAAATGGAAGTAGTACTAGCAATAAACTAGTTTACCCACTTAGTTATTACGAATTGGAAATTGAATTCATTGTCATGTATGCTTAACTGTAAGTATTTCACACCCCTAAGCCTCTTTCTTTTCATTGAGTAACTTTAAAAAGATCTTCCTTCTTTGCAAAAATGACTTTTTGAATATTAATAATCATTTAAATTTTCATACAATTTTCACCCATTTTGTTTGTTGTTACTTACAACCATAATACAACCCATAGTGACTCTTTACACCTTAATGACATAGATATTAGTTCCTTGTTGAATAGAGTTCAACCTCAGTTGGGTTTTTATATTGAAAAAAATGATAACTTGTACCTTTGTGGGTATAGTTAAGTTATCAACTGATCCATATATATATATATATATATATATATATGATATTTATCACTTCATACCAACATGGTACCCGATCCACATATAATATCAAATTGTGAGAAAGTTACCGCAATAATAACATGTTCAAGTTTCAATTAGTCGATAACATGTTTCAGTTACAATTAATTAAGTTTTGAGTTACCACAACAACAGCATCACAAGTTTTCACAAGAATAATCAAGTTGTGAACAAGTTACCAAAATAACAATATCAACATATTCTTGTATTCATGATAATAATCAAGTTATGAAAGAGTTTCCACAAAAACTATATCAATTTTAACTTTTCAATGATTTCACTATTTTCTAAGTAAATACTCATAATCGTGGCCATTTAAATGACTCAGACTATTCAAGCTATTTCACATGATAATCAGCCCATTACTTTTTGAGTCAAATCCCTAACCAAATTCACCAATCCCTACCAAAACATCCAATACACATCAAATATTTATAAAAAGAACACCAAACCTCAACTTTCTGTATATTTGAAGAATAAAGTCACTTAGGAGCCTTTCCTTATTGAACTGCCTCTACACTGCACAATTTAGTTACCAATCACAAAAAAATACAAGAAAAAACCAAATCAATACTAAGAATTCAAATAATCGATATTTATTCAGAAACTCACCCCCGAGTCCACGAGGTTGAAACAAAATTTAATTAAGAAAACATGTTACCTATCATTTGAGGAATCTAAATATCAAGTTTCATTGAAAACCCAATCTATTTCATGATAAAAAATCAAGATTTTTTAATTTTCAAGTTCATGCTAGAAACCACCATTTTGGATTCAAAACCTTTAAATTTTATGTAGAAATCATGTCAAAGTGTTGGGAATTGATGAAAAAGGTTTAGAATCATTATCAAATTGAGAAATCTCAAATAGATCCTTTTTTGTTCTTGCCATATTGGGTAAAATATTATCAAAGTGTCAAAAACAATGAAATAATTTGAGTTTTAAACTCCCACTGCCCTTTTGCATAGGCACCACGATTGTGGTTCCCTTTGTTGATCACGATGGTGAGGGAAAAATTAATCTATCATGTTCACTTGACGCGATCGCAATCAAGGGCTGCTATTGTGGTCAGTGTTGTGATAACAACAATGAAACAACATAGACTTAGGATTTCAAAAACATCTAAAGGACCCTCGAGGTTTGTTTAGAACCCCATTTAATCAAATCATATATATAACAATACAAATTTTGATTTTTTGTACTAAACTAAACAATCAAAATATGCGTACAAGGTCTTCTTGACCCGATAATCGCTAAGGGCCAATTTTTAACTAAAATCACCAAAAATACAAAAAAAGCCCCGAGGCTCATGAAGAATAAAAGAGAACTCATTCTAAACCAAAAAACACCTCCCGAATCCAACAGAGTCATCTTCAATTTGGGAACTCTAAGTCCGAATATAGACCAAAGTCAACCATTCCTTTTAAATTCTAACTTTATCTTGTCAAACCACTCAAAACAACCATGAAAGGGATGAAACAAAAAATAAAGGTTTGACATGACCACAATCAACAGTTCAGAGCTGAAAGAACAGATTAGATTTCAAATTTGAGGTCCCGAACTCTAAATTACCACTAGAGTTCCATATTTCTCACTCTAAGGCTTCAAAACTAAAATTATCAAAAACACACTCAAAGTTCATTCTATTCCTGAACCAGTCATGGAATAAAACTCAATTATCATAACACAAATACGAGAAGGTTAAAGGGATCAAAATATGCAGAAATCATAAAAATAACCTTCAGGGTGATTACACTTACTCTAGTCCCCTTAGGTTGCAAGAGGGTTCCATTATTTTTCTCTATCCTCTACTGAATGTTAAATAAATCAATTTTACAGCTTTTTACAAAAATGATTGAGTCCAATTAAGAACGCAACCCCACAATGCTAGGCCTATAAAAGAACATAGCCTCACACTATTGAGTCTGTTAGGATCTCTGGGATTACACAGGAAACTACTGAGTCTGTTAGGAGCTCAACAACTACCTTGTCCCTAACCTCAGTGGGGTCCTGTGTACTACATCAGCATCCCTCGCCTGATGTATTCATTGATCTCTCTCATGAGATCCTTGCACGCTTCAATGTCGTGACCATATTCATTGTGAAAGTGTCACCAAGAGCCCCGGGATCATTTGTGCATGGGGCCTGGAGTGCCTGTGGTGGCCTCAACATGTTGTAGTTGAGTGTTAAGATCTCCGACCTCGTTTTGGTGAGCGGAGTCAGTGTGCCTTTAGGAAACTTAACTTGTTTAACCTATCAACGATGTTCCTCGTCGGGATTTTACCATCACTAGGCCTTTTGTCCGACTTGTTTCTTTATCATTTTTTCATATTAGCCTCGTCGGAGGTGGCTTCACTCCTAACTACCCTGAATAGCTCTTGTTCTATCTGTGGTGGATTTTTCCTCAACTCGGTATATAAGTGTTCAGGCTGGAGTCTTTTTTAAAAAGCTGAGATGACAAGCTAGTCGGTTTTATGCTCTATATGTAAGCTTTCTTCTGTGAAGTGCTCCAGGTAGGCGCTTATGGTTTCATGTCCTCTTTTTTAATGTCTAAGAGGTCTGCCGAGTTTCTCACCACTTTTCTCTTCTGGTAAAAATGGGCGTAAAAGAGGTCCGCCAGCTGATGAAAGGAGATGATCCTGTGTCACGACCCGATTTCTCGGATCATGATGGCACCTACTATCCACCCAGTAGGAGAGCCAACCCGGTAATCCGTAGTTGAAGCGGAGGACTACTACAGTAAATAGAGATAACAATTCAAGCTATAGAGAAGATAAGCGGAAGACAATCCAAAATCTTGATGTCAACGTCGAACGAACCACTATATACATCAGGGAAGCCAAAAAGGAAATATATATACAATAACCAAAATAATCTCCGGAATACAATGGAGACAATCCAAAATACAATGTACAAGAGGAGAGTCAGGCTAAAACCGCACGCCAAGCTCACCCTGAGATCTCGAAATTGGAGGGGACGAACGATCGACGCTCGCAATCACGGATGAGGAGGAGGACCTGTACTCGGATCTGCACATGCAAGTGTAGTATGAGTACAAGTCGCCGAAGCAACCTGTACTCAGTAGGTTTCGAGGCCCACTGAGCACACAACAAA
>JBDJHY010142298.1:248-13158 GCA_039654485.1 Withania somnifera | reverse complement strand
TCCCACATTGACAAAAGAAGAATTCTCTAGTGTAATTTTCCTCTATTTAAGTTGAATATTTGGAAGATTTGCTTCATCGTCCCACATTGACAAAAGAAGAATTATCTAGTGTAGTTTTTCTCTATTTAAGTTGAATATTTGAAAGATGAAATTTGGATAGTTGCTTCATTATCCCACATCGACAATAGAAGAATTCTCTAATGTAACTTTCCTCTATTTAAGTTGCATATTTGGAACAAAATAAAGTAACCCTGATTTTAATAATTTTTCGGTGGGATTTTTTATTTCTGAGTGAAAAAAAATGCAAAAAAAACCAGTTTTAGGCCCTGGTTTTCCCGGTTTAACCGGGTTTTTTACCGGGTTTGACCGGTTCATTAATTAAAGGGTTTTTTTCTAGGAATGGACCGGACTGGCATCCGGTTCCCGGGTGAACCGGTCAGACCAGCCGGTCCGGTCCGAAGTTTCACAACATAGCACTCAAGAGCACCAAGAACATACACTAAATCCCACACTCCACCTTTGAACTTGGTTTTTCCCTCTAAATTGGATATTCACACTCTCCTTGATAACAGGAATGCAATGTCAATAAAGCCAAGCAACTTAACTAAGTCTTCGTTTCCCCAGAACGAAAACCATCTTCTTCAAGTTTCCTCGAGTCTTAACAATGGTAGAATTTCAAGTTTCTCTCTTCAACTAGGCTCAAACAAAAGAACAAGACTCAAGACGTACTATAGAGTCAATTCTAGTACATGAAACTATCAAGAAGACACAACACGACACTCAACTCATTTTTGGAACGGATTTTTGAAATCTCATGAATACACTTTTTTTTGTGATAACAAAGCTAAGAAACTAGGTTTGATTAGGGTCAAACACTTACCCTCTCTGATACCAAATGATAGACGAGTGCTTACAGAACGCAAACACACACTATAATGCAAGAAAGGAAAGATAAAAGAAAGCTAGCAAACAATGATAAACCGACAACTACGAGGTATATTAAACCCCAAAACCTTCGATTTGAATCATTACACGATATCTAACCTGTAGATAAACACAAGTAAGGGGTCGATAGCAACCTAAGGGTATGTTAAACCGAAGACCTTTAACAACGGAATCCTATAAGCACCTATCTCCGACAAAGACCTAGAGGGAAATGCAATTCACCTTGTAACCCTTGCTTCTCAACAATGATCAACCAAAGCTTTACCAAGATCTTACAACTCAACAAGTGTTTGTAAATAGATAAAACATAAGTTGTCTCACAAATAGAAGAAAACTAGTATTTATAGTCTTAGTACAAAACAAGGTTCAAGGGATCAAATCTTGAAAACTATCCAGTTTGGCAACATAAAAAGGGCATCGCCCTTCATGTTGGCGGCGCCCCAAATTAGACATGATGTCGCCCTTTTGTCCAGTGTCAAGTTGAAGCTTGATCCAAGTGGAACCAATTTGGCAATCCGCCAAGTGAACATGAACCTTAGCTGACTAGTCGGTGATCCACCAAATGATCAAGGGCCCTCACCAAAATGTCCAGTGGCTTCACTGTTTCTTCACTTCTTCCTCCCAAGCTATCCTCCATCCATAAAAGCCCCTTTTGAGCTATCGAAACAAGGACACGCATTCCCATCTTCATGAACAAATCTCGAAGTTGTCGGAGTTCCTTAGCTTGACTACGAGCGAATGGTTGGATGCAACTTGGGATGCATCATTCTCAATCTTAACTAACTCAATATCAACTTTGAAATCAAGGATAAAACAAACATGTTTGGGATGTGGATAGTTTACTGCTAGGACCAGTCTCTCCGACAAAATTGAAAATAAAAGGCGTTCCTATAGCAATGTGGTGGTTTCTTTTGATCGGTAATGATGAATACAGAACTAACATGGTAAATCAAAATCACAGATTGTAGGTACTGATCATATCTGACATGGTAACTACATGGTTAACAAAATCCAGCTTGCACTAAAAAGTTAAAAAAAATGCATGTGTTTAAGGCTATTTACGTTGCTTTGTTTGCCTTGAAAGATTCTATTGTTTCTTTCTTTCTAGTGTTTCTTTCAATCCAGATTGTCCAATAAATGACCACACCAATAGTGTTCCAAACTGTACCAGCACCCAGAAAACAGATCTCATAGCTATTTCATTAGCCCAATTAGAGAAGATAAACATCATTTCCAGTTTTTGGAAACAAGGAGCTGTTCCTTCTCCACAGCTTCCTCTAATGACCCCCCTCTACCCCGGTAAGTGTGTTCATATCAAGCATGAACCTTTACCATGTTCGTAAAGCACTATTATTTGCAAAACTTTCCATTACATCTTTGCACAAAAATTACACTTCTATTCTATTTAACAATGTCTAGATTGTAAACAATAAAATTTTCATCTAAATGCCATCCAGCGCTTGATTCTAAGAATGAAACTACAGGAAAGGCTGAATTGTGATTGAGGAATCAGCTCACTAGTCACTATAATCTTTCTTATACAAAGTACGTTGGGAAAAATCTTTCTAAGATATGCCTAACTGTTCAGCATAATGAGCAATTCGTAACCATATCTTAAGTGAAAAGCGTCAAAATTCATCTTACGCCATTGACCCACATGATCTGAGGGTAAAAGGAATAAAATCAAGTAAAATCACACATCAATTACAAAAACGTTGGGAACGATGATACCAATTCTCTACATCCTTTGGCTATATTAACCCATCTTTTGCAGTAATGAGTAAACAATTTTCCTTTATAAGACAAATTATCAATACTTAGAATAAACAAGCGATATATTAGGAATTGAAGAATCAACAGAAGCAGAGTAAGAAGGGCACCGCTTACAGTCTCAGATCGTTTGAGAAGTGGTCCCTGTAATAAATTCCTGAAAGAACCAGAAGTCAATTGCCGTTTGATCTTTTCTAAACTTGTCTTTGTATCCGCATCTCCCTGAAAAAAGAAAAAGGAAAACAACCATTTAAAGTGTGAATCAGGAAAGTGATTGTATGAGGGGTACTAAACTAGGGTAAATAAAAAGGTGGGCACTTGCCAGAGGAGCTCCATTGGAAGCCATGATAGAAGATGGGAGGAGAAAATGAGAAATCGTACTGGTTATTTGAGAAGGGTTTTAATTAGGAAGAAAAATAAGCAGTAGAGACCCAGCTGGTAGGTTTCACTTTTCTCGGACCTGTTGGTGAATGTTAGAATTATGATTTTTCATTAAAATCAACGTCAAAATCAATTTTTTGGTTTTACGTTATAAACAAAATTAAATTAAATCAAATATTGTATTATATAAATTTATCCATTTGCTTTAGTTTGGTTCAATTTTTATTTTATATCTGAAAAGCCTACTAATATTTATCTCTTCTTCTTATTTTTTTTTTCCTTTCAATTTGTTTTTTTAATGAAAATTAAAATCAGATTAATTTAATTGATTTTTAATTATGACAAAAATCAAGTACAATATAATACAAATGTATCAATTTGGATCCACCATTTTTATTTATTCTTAAAAAGGTCCAATAATGTTTATCTCTTTTTTTTCTCCATTTGAATTGATTTTTGGTCAAAATCAAATAGAACCAATTTAATCGATTTTAATTATAAAAAAATTCAAATTAAATACAATATAATTTATTTTCAATTTTTTTATTTTTAAGAAATCTAATGATATTTATATCTTTTCTTGTTTTTTCTCCCTTGGTTTTGGGCTAATTTTTATCAAATGAATTTCATCAATTTTTAGTTATGAAAAATCCACATCAAATATAATGCAGAATTATCAATTTGGTTTGATATGATTCAATTTGATTTTTTCTAGAAAAAAATCTAATGATATTTACCACTTCTTTTTGTTTTTTCCCTACAACTAAACAGATTTTTTTGTTTTTTGCTAACTTATAATCCTTAACTATCATTTTATTATGGTGGGTTCCTTGAATTACTGAGGAAGCATCTTGAGAACTATAAATTTAATAAGGTGAATGATGTTTGTAAAAAGTATAATAAAAAGTTCTAAGTAGTAAAGCTTAGTGATTAAATCTTATCTTTAGCCACATGGCAACCAACCAAGTCATCATAGTTGGTGACTAATGGCTTGTAATGTCATGTGTTAACCAACATGGTGGCTATATAAATGTTAGAATGGGCTGAAATTTTTTGTGGAATTTTTCTTCCATTTTGAGAAATTTCCCAATTTAGTGTATTTCCATAAATAGCAATTTTCTATATATAGAAACTTTCCACTTTTAAAAATTTTGTTTTGTATCGTATTTTATTTTATAACACTAAGTAAATTATTTTTTTTTTCATAACTTGATTTTGACTCATATCTTTTACTTTAGAAATGAGCCTTAAGACCTATAGTTTTTAGTCTATTAGAGATAAATTAATGCTAAAATAAATTTTTTATAAGAATTAAAACGTAATACTTAAAATTACTATTATAATAATTTATATAACGCAATTTGATGTTATTATTGATAAAACTAAGCTGCAAAGATTTTAGGCAGCTTAAATTATATTTTTTGAATTTTGCTAAAGATACTTCCGTTCTTTATGATGGATTAAAAAAAATCCTAAAGTTTGGACTGATGATCATACTCAATCAGTCAAGAATATTAAGGCAAATGTTAATAACCTACTATGTTTAACCTTAGCCAATCCAAATTGAAAGAAAATTGTGGAAATGGATGCTTCTGATATTGGTTAATATGGAATTTAGAAACAATATTTTCCACTAGATAAACAGGATTATATTATCCAATTTTATTTAGATAAATGGAATAATAGCCAAAAAATTACGCAGTTGTGGCAAAAAAACTTGCTATAGTAAGATGTTTTTAAAAATTTAAGGTGATTTATATAGTCAAAAGTTTTTAATAAAAACTGATTGTCAAGCTGCAATTTGTTATTTAACAAAGATTGTGAACATGATGTTTTAAACAGATGTTTGCAAGATGGCAAATTTTATTAGCATCATTTGAATTTGAAATTCAATATATAAAAGGGACTGATAATTGTCTCCCTTATTTTTTACACTAGAGAATATTTAAGTTAATAACTTTTTTATGTGTGAGCAGGAAAATGCCACAATTTCAATCCTCCTCTAATAGAGGAAGGGAAAAAGGAAGGACAGGGCATGTCAGGACTCGAAATTCGTACACGATAGCACCTACTTTCTCATCCTGATATGTTAGCCTGACTCGTGATATAACAAACAAAACACTACTAAATACGAAAAAATGAAAATCATAACGACATTATAATAAATTTACATAAGCAAAAATTCATGAATATAAAGAGCATCCTCAGAACTAGTAGTCACTGTACAAAACCTCAAAATATTTGATACTAAGGAAAGATACAATAGTCCTCAAAGTGGTCCTTACAAAGTAAAGGCACAATAAACTGCAACATAAGGAAGCCATCGGCACTGCAATAGCAACGACAGCTACCTCGAACAATCTCTAAGTACTCCTGCACTACTATGAAGGAAGGAAGATCACAAAGTATGGGACTCAACATCTGCACAAAAGTGCATAAAAGAAAACAACGATACTCAGCAGCATCCTCGGCTGATCTAACCATAGAGAAAATGAAAGCCCCTAACACCCAACCAAGCCTACGATACTACAACCTACAACAGTTTATATATGTACAACAACCCAGTCAAATAGTATAAATTCAGAATATGCGAATCCAATTGAATATCCAATTCCCTCAATTATGAAATACAAGTAATATGCTTAAATTACGACTGTAAATATCCAAGAAGATCTCAAAGAAGCATGTAGAAATCAGATAATCATAAGTCCTCATCAAATAGCAAAGCAATATCAAGTCATCAATCCAACAAGATATAATATCAAATAATTAGTCCAACAAACAAATAATTTATGGCATATATCAAACGAAAACAATGCAAAATTCAAGTGGCTCAATGCATGTCTATCTCATGTATACACATGTTATTTATTTATGTCTCAGCCAGGACCCATGAGGGACTCGCGAGGTCCATGTATATAACAACTTGAATCTTGTTCCTTGGTGATATTATCCTAAACTAAGTGTGGTATTAGCGCTTGAAGTGATTAGAATTCACAAATAACTTATAACACAAAGTTGAGTTCAAGACCCTTTCAAAAAGCTGAGTTTTGATGTTACTTCGTGCTTGGGTCAAATTTAAACGATTGTATTTTTTGATATATAATGATTTGGGTGACCCATAGCCTATCAACAGAAAGGTCTTTGAGTCTAGTTTCTAACACAATAAACTGTGTCATTTTAAGTTCAAAGTAAAACATTATGGGCATTTTATCAAAAATTATCAAGCAGTAAAATATCCCATGTGCATAGTACGACTCCTCAATACAAGTTGTGGTGCCCAGGAATATGACTCGTACTGAGAGTCGTGGTATTGGACCAGCATCTCTTTCTTTCACTATTAATACACCACGACACCATAATACAACCCGTACTATCCAACATCACGACCGGTACTCCTAATTTCATACTATTGAAGTTCAAAGATTAAATTTCTGCTCCTTTTGTGTGAAACCCACCACGAGCCGTGGGGTTGAGGATCATGACTCGTGGTCTTAACTCATGGTGTGGGGCTGCTTTTCCAGTGAACTTCATGACTCGGTGAAGTGCATCAGGCAGATTTCCTAGTTCATTTATTTAAGGTTATTTTAGGAATTTAATTTTATTTTTTGGGCTAAACCAATGACGTTTTGAATTCTAAACATAATAATATAACTACCCTAAACACTTAATTCATAAATATTTTTGCTAAATCAAATCAGGCTAGGGTTTTTCTTCCAACTTCTCTAATGAGGCAAGAACTAGGGTTTTTCAAAGAGACTCAATTGTAGCATCTTGATAGATGATTTTTCATCACCAAATTGCTTCTAATCAGGTAATGGGCTTTTAACAACTTTTTTCATCCGTGTGCCCAAACACTCTTTTCTAAATAAGGTTTCAGAGATTTAAAACATGATAAGGTTCTAGTCTAATTCAATAAATAATGATTCCATGAAGTAATGTTTTAGTTGATGCTTTTGAGTTAGAATTATGAAGTTTTCATGATGGTTATTTAATTATGAAAGTACTCATGAGTTACTATATTCTCATAATTAAAGTAGAAAGAAAGAAAGAAGCTTTGAGATAAGAATTGATTGTTGTTTTTAAGATTTATTCTTAAAACTTGAAGTGAGCATTGTAGTGTCATAATTACTTGAATTTTTACATGATTTTGGGTATGAAGTTGTAGCATATCTAAATTGACTATTTTGGCTAATTAAGCCTAGTTAAAAATAAGTAAAGAAGAATGATTAAATTGAATAGTTTTTGGCTAATTAGGCCAGTTGAAGGAAAACATTAATATATATGTTTAAACTGATAAGCTAAGCAGTAGAATGTTAATAAAGAGTCATAATTTATTAAGTTTACCAATTTGTGGTAATTGATAGATGTGATAGCTTGATTAGTAGGTTTTTAGGAAAGGGAAAACCCACTAGTAATGGAATAGTGAAGTGAACAGTTGGGAGTGAACAGAAGAAATTATATTTTTTATGGGAGGAGTATTAGCACCGAGGCTGGGCAGAGTCCCTTATATCCCAACCTGCATAGCCTAAAGTAGGGATGATATTTATATCGATTTTTGGTACCGCTCAGTTGTACCTAGTAGTTTAGTTAGATCCACTAGAGTAGTTTAATGCTCATACCATTTGGCAAGGTATGAGGGCCCTTCTACATAAGGTTATATGTAGCCCTCTCTCTTTATGTCTAAGGTATGTTAGTTCTAGAAACTCCTATAGAGCAGCAGAATATGAAAGTTGAAGGGAAGTAAAAGTGACAGTTTTGGAAAGAAGAAAGTGAAAGCTTATTTTTAACTAAATCTTTATCTTTTGTTAAAAACTGATGAATTAAGCTGTTTTAGCTGAGTTTACTTGAGATATGAGTATTTAATTATTTTTATTATAAACTGCTAAATTTCTTATTTGAGTTAGAATTAAATCTAAAATTTACTGTTCATCAATTGCATTGTACTTATCATTATACTGTATAACCTATTTTATACCTGCTCACATACTCATCACATGTTTAGTGTGGTGATTCTAGTCTTGCTGTATGTGTTAACCCAATATAGATATTTCCAACCATCCGGACGTTCGAGGTTGACATTACTTGCATTCCTAGAAGATTGGAAGGTTGGCGAGTCCTCACTTAATTCAAGGGCAAGCTATAGAGTTATTTTATTTTGCCATCTAGAGTTTGGATTTTAGCTTTATTATTTATTAGTTTATTTTTTAAGGACTAACTAGTGAATTCTTGTGCAACAGGCCATTATTTAGCTAGTAGAGGCTTTCAAACTAAGATGTATGGTTTGATACTTAAGTTTACCTATTCTTTTGTTGAGACTATTAGTATGGTTTGAGACTTGAGTTTACCTATTCTTTTGTTGAGATTATTTATTGATTATGGTGAAGAGACCATTACACTTCTATTATTTGTTGATATTGCTTTCGTTAAGTGATGTGTGTAGAGATATGCATGATCCAAACGGTTTTTCGGGGCTGCTAGGGAAACTTAGTGGCTAAGGATACCGGTCATGCCTAGGGGGTAAGCTCTAGGGTGTGACAAACTTGGTATCAGAGCACTAGGTTCATAGAGTCCTAGGTTAAGTTTGAAATCCAAGTTAGGTAAAATCTCAGTTGTAGGGTGACTACATCACATCTATGATTAGGATGAGATAAAACGTTTAGGAAAAGTTTCCTTTTATTGATATTCCATTTTGTGCTTCGGAGTTTGACTCCGAAATATTCCCTCTTTATTACTATACTTTACGTGTTCTGTAGCATGCCTCCACAATGATTAGCTTGTCGGATCGAGAACAACAACCTAAAACTAGGCTCTGCCAGCTCCAGGCCATAGTATCCACCAACAGACATCACCACTGCAGAGTTACACAATATGATACATATGATGGCTCTGATAGTGATGGCACAAGCTTAACAAGAAGTTCCAGTTCATGTGGTTTAGCCAGTTTTTCTTAATACCGGAGTTGTGAAAGTGAGAGAGTTCTTGAGCTTGAGTCCTCTGGAGTTTCATGGTTCGAGGAATGTGGATAATCTATAGAACTTTATTCAGGAGGTTCACCGAATTTATGATATGATAAGAGTTCTTGATATTGATAGGGTTGACTTGGAAACTTATCATCCGAAGGATGTTGCCAAGTCTTGGTGTGATTTGTGGAGGAAGAACATGGGAGTTAGAGTTGTTCCACTATCTTGGGAGGAGTTTTTTCGACTATATTTATGAGCCAATTATTTCCTAAAAAGATTAGGCAAAAGAGGGTTCGCGAGTTTTTGAGTTTGGAGTAGGGCTCCATGTATATGACTGAGTACAACATGAAGTTCATGAAGTTATCAAGGTATGATTCAGAGATGATTGCTAATATTCATGCAAGGATGGATATATTTGTGTCTGGCCTTTCTCCTCATTTGATCTAGGTAGGGAGATCAGCTATGTTGATTGCTGGTATTAGCATTGGTAGACTAATAGTGCATCTCGAGTAGATTTCTAAGGATAAGGCTAAGTATAGAGAGAGTCAGCTAAGTAAACGGGCTAAAACTAGTCATTCTGGAGCTAGTCAGCTTAAGCCCGATGGGTTCAGACAGAAGCAATAGGGTTTTAGGGGACTAACCCCTTGATCATTCAAAACCTTTGAAGAATCAACATAACAAGTCAATTCAGTAGAGTAGAGATCCGATATTTACTAAGTCTGGTAAGCCTCATTGGGTACAGTGTAAGGCTGGGTCTAATGGATATTTTGGGTGTGGACATATTTGTCTATAGCTTTTAGGATTGTCCTTCGAAGAACTATTATTCTTATGGGTTACCGAGGAATAAGCGGAGAGATTGTCCCATAGTTCGATAAGGTAGTTCCAGACCATAGACTACTGCCCAAGCAATAGCTCCAGCAACATGCTAGCCTTAGCAAGGTGCTACTACTTCTACTAGTGGAGGCCAATGCCAAAACTGTTCGTATATTTTAGGTTCTTGTCAGAATCAGGAGCAAGCAAAACTGATGTGGTGATAGGTATGTTGAGAGTTTATGAGATGGATGTTTATGCATTGTTAGACCTTGGAGCTACTCTTTCTTTTGTATCCTTGTATATTTATAGACAGTTTGGTATAGATCCTAATGTTTTATCTGAGTCAATCTTTGTTTCTACACCTGTTGGTGATCCTGTTCTAGTTGAAAGAGTCTACCATAGTTGTCCCATTTCTGTTCTGGGATGGTTGTTCTTGTTGATTTTCATGAGGTAGATATGGTAGACTTTTATATTATTCTAGGCATGAATTGGATCGATTCATGTCATTTTGTTGTTGATTGTAGGACTGGAGTAGTCTGCTTCTAATTTCCTAATAGACCTGTCCTTTAGTGAAAAGGGAGTAGAGTCGTTCTTAAGGGTAAGCTCATTTCCTATTTTAGGCTAGAAAGATGATTTCTAAGGGGTTTCTTTATCATTTGGTTCGAGTTCAGGACTCTAGTTCCGAGACTCTTGATATCCAGTCTATCCCCCATAGTTTGAGTGTTCCTTAATATGTTTCCTGAGGATTTAACTGGAGTCCCTCTAGGTAGAGAGATAGACTTTGGTATAGATTTATTTCAGGTACTTAGCCTATTTATATTTCTCCATATAGGATGGCACTATATGATCTTAGAGAGTTGAAGAATTAGTTAGCTGATCTTTTAGATAAGGGGTTATCCGTCCAAATGTATCTCCATGGCATACTCCTGTCTTGTTCATGCATAATAAATATGGTTCTCTTCGTATGTGCATTGATTAGCATCAGCTAAACAAAGTCAAAATCAAGAATAAGTATCCCATTCCGAGGATTGATGATTTATTTGATCAGTTGTAAGGTTCTAGCCAATTTTCTAAAATTGATCTTCATTCCGTTTATTATCAGTTAAGGTGAGTGAGTCATATGTTCCGAAGATAATTTTTTCTACTTATTATGCCATTTTGAGTTCGTGGTCATGTCTTTCGGTTTGTCTAATGCTCCCATAGCTTTCACGGACCTCATAAACATGGTTTTCCTACTTGGACTTGTTTGTGATTGTCTTTATTGATGATATTATGGTTTATTCCAGAAATAAGGGGGAGCATGCCAACCATCTTCGAGTTTTTTTAGACCCTTAGAGAGAGTCATCTTTATGCTAAGTTTTCTAAGTGTGGGTTTTGTCTTCAGTCAATCTGCTTCCTTGGACATATCATTTCTAGTGAGGGTATCCGGGTAGATTCCCAAAAGATTGATTTTGTCCGAAATTAGCCTAGACCTACCTTCTTTAGATATCTGTAGTTTTTTGGGTCTAGCTAGGTATTATCATAGATTTGTTTAGGCTTTCTCTTCAATAGTCACTTTCTTGACCCATTGGACTCAGAAGAAAGTGAAGTTTGAGTTGTCTGATGCTTATAAGAAGAGTTTTTATGAGTTGAAGGCTAGGTTGACATCTGGTCCGAAGTTGACTTTGCTTGATGGTTCTGATGTGTTTATGGTGTATTGTGATGCTTCGAGAGTTGGTTTGGGTTGTGTTTTGATAAAGCATAGTAAGGTCGTACATTATGCTTCTAGATAACTTAAGGTTCATGTGAAGAATTATCCTACGCATGATCTTGAGCTTGAAGTTGTGGTTTTTCTTTGAAGTTATGAAGACACTACTTGTATGGGGTATATGTAGATATCTTCACCGATCATAATAGGTTGTAACATGTGTTTGATCAAATGGATTTGAATCTTCAATAGAGGAAATGGCTTGAGTTGTTAAAGGATTATTACATGACAGTTTTGAATCATCGGGCAAGTCCAATATAGTGGCTGATGTCCTTAGCAAGTTGTCTTTGGGGAGTTTGTTGCATGTTTATGGAGATAAGAGAGAGTTAGCTAGAGAGGTGCATAGGATTGAACACCTTGGGGTTCGACTTATTGATGCAAAGGATTGTTGTATGCTTGTTCAAAATACTTTTGAGTCATCTCTTGTTGTGACGGTAAAGGAGAAGCAAGATAGTGATTCGATTCTGGTTAAGCTGAAAGGTACAGTCCATAAGCGTCAGGTTCATGTTTTCTCCAAAAGGGTGATCGGTTCTTCGTTTTCAAGACCACCTATGTGTTCCAGCAGTGATGGTTTGAGAGAGAAGATTATGTCAGAGACTTATAGTTCCTGATATTCTATTCATCCTAGAGCTACTAAGATGTATAGCGACTTGAGAGAGGTGTATTGGTGGGAAGGTATGAAGAAGTACATATTTGAGTTTATGGCTAAGTGTCCTAATTGTCACAAGTAAAGGTAGAGCACGGACTTGCGAGTGAGATGTAATAGTTTGAGATTCCGACATGGAAGTGGGAGGTGATTAATATGGATTTTTCACCGATTTACCATTAGCCTAGAGGTATGATCCAAAGGAGTTATAGTAGACGGAGTGATTAAGTCTTCTTACTTCCTACTTGTTCACACTAGTTATTCAACAAAGCAATATGGTAGGATCTACTTGAGGTAGATTGTTCATATGAATGGTATACCTCTGTCTATTATATTAGATCTTGGTCCACAGTTTATATCTCAATTTTGGAGATCATTTAAGAGGAGTCTTAATACCCAAATTTAGTTGAGTACGAATTTTCATCCCTAGATAGATAGCCAGGTCGAGAGGACTATTTAAACTATAGAAGATATGTTGAGGGCATTTGCAAATCAATTTTAAAGGTAAGTGGGTTGAGCACCTACCTTTGATTGAGTTTGCATACAACAAAAACGATCATTTAAGTATTCAGATAACTCAATTTGAGGCATTGTATAAGAGATGGTGTAGATCTCCAATTGGTTGGTTTGAGTCTAGTGAGGCAA
>JBDJHY010142289.1:0-13158 GCA_039654485.1 Withania somnifera | reverse complement strand
TTCCACAAAATTACCTAATTAACAACCGAAGCCTAGAATTCACAAACTCACAGTCGAACTTGACTTTGTTTGGCCTTCCGGAGCTATCAGAACTATCAGAATTTAATTTTGAGCTCTTCTTGAAGGAAAGTTGACTTTAGTTAACAAGTACTAAATTTGAAGCTCTAAAATACGGAATTTGAGATAATTCTCGACCGAGTCGCCAGGAATCCAAACTATCGGTCCTAGCAAGTTATAAATAACTTGGGGCAACTACCGAACGTCCTAGGATGCAAGACACTACATTTTATCATAAATGACCTTAAGGGACATTACATAAGAAATGTTTCATATCAAGTAGATCTCCCTAAAGAGTTAACAACGGTTCACCCTATGTTTAATATCTCTTTATTGAGGAAATTAATGAGTGACCCATATTTGACTGTGTCTTTTGATGATATTACCATCCACGATAGCTTGACCTATGAGGAAGTCCTTGTTCAAATTCTTGATAGGTAGGTTCACAAACTAAGAAACAAAGAGGTCACATTAATTAAGGTTCTTCGAAGGAACTAGTCAATTAAGGGAATTACATAGGGGAAAGAGGCCGATAAGATGAGTAGATAACTACATTCAATCCCTGCTATTTCAACTCTTTTTTGATATAATAACCTCTCTATTTAGGTTGTGTTCGCCTTAGTTCATGAGCATATGGCCTGTAGCATTGCATGAGTCTACTGAGTGTATTCATAAATGAGTTGAGAAGAATTGAGGTCAGAATATTTAATAGTACATGAGTCCATATTTGTGCATATATATTCCATGTGATGAGTTTTGATATTGAGGTCAGTTATTATAATTTGCGTGTATGTTAGCTGAGTTAGTAGCTAAACAATATTTTGTTAGTTTATATGTGGTCATGTGTATGTCCCATGGTGAGTTGGTTAGATTTTTATCCTTTGATCTTTTTATGTAGATTATTTCTTCATTCAAGGATGAATAATTATAAGGGAGAGATATTGTAACACCTTGAAACTTGTTCTAGATGTTATGTGGTCTAAACAAAGATGTTGGGGAAATTTCCTAAAAATCTAGAATTGTCAATTTTCACAAGGACCCTTTGATGGTCCATCATCCTGTTTGATGGACTTGGAATGGTCCGTCAAATCATACCGGTGGTTCCCCATGTTCTGCCTCCATCCGATGAATTATGTGACGGATAGTGTTTCCATTTGATAGTCCATCATTCTTCTCAAAGTATTGACCCTAAGTTTCTAAACTTTTTTGAAATATTAGAGTAGTTGATCTGCTCCACAGATCCGTCATCCACTCAAAGGATCATGGAGTCCATCCATGGTAATGATCTAGTAAGGGAAAAGAGGAGTCCTGTTCCAAGGTTACAGTTGGTGGACCATCAACTGGGGTTGATGAACTATAATCCAGTCCGTCAACTAGGCCCAGGTGGTTTTTAATTTTCTTTTCGTTGGTGTTTTGGTAATATCCCACCTCGTAAATCATTAATACCATGACTTTTTGGAATAAGAAAACTTACTATATAAACCCCAAACATTTATTCCAAAACACTTTTGGCTAATCAATCAAAAAAGGGTTTCTTCTCCAAAATGATCTGAAGAGGCAAGGCTAGGGTTTCAATAAAAGTTCATCTTGTAGCAGTAAGTTCATCAACTTTCCCTCATCAAAGGACCCCAAATCTGGTACATGGGATATGAAAAAGGACTTCTTTCATCCTCATTCCCAAAACCCTTTTATAAATATGGTTTTGAAGATGTAGAAGTATGTTAAGATTCTTATTTAATTCAATGAACTAAGTTTCCTGAGTTGAAGATTTACTTGATTTTTTTGAGTTATAATTATGGACTTTACATGATGCATATTTAAATATAAAAGTCCTCATAAGTGCATGTTTTTTTTGCTGATTTTACTCTTGCTGCATGTGTTATGCCCTAGGCAGATGCTTCCAATCATTTAGACACTTGAAGTTGATACTACTATATTCTTAGAAGACTATAAGATTGATGAGTCCTCATAGCATTTGAGGGCCTAGATATGGAGTTATTTTATTTTATCCATCTAGAGCTTGGCCATTAGCTTTATTTAATGTTTATTTTATTTATCAGCGACTAGCTATTATACCCTTATTCTAAAAGTCTATTATTTAGCGAGCAGAGGCTTTCGGGCTAAGATGTAGTTGACACGTAGGTTTATCTATTATTTTATTAATATTATCTATTGATGATTGTGAGGTGCCTATTACACTTTTTATATTATTGATATTTCTTTTTCTTGTGATGTGACTCGAGCTTTGCATGGTCTAAGAGGTTGTTCAAAGGCTTTTAAGGAGACTTAGTGGATGAGGATGCCGGTTACGCCTAGGGGGTGAGTTTGAGTCATGGAACGACCCACCTATATCCCATTGTAACACCTTAAAATTTTTCCTAAGGGTGCGTGGGTAAACTAAGAATGTTTGTAAAATTTCACCATAGTTTGGCAATTTCAGGTTTTCACAGACTGGTTTACGGTCCATATAGTGCTTCCACAACTTGTGGAAATCATCCCTGAAGTAATCCAGATTTTAGAACTTTTTAGAAAAATTCCCCATTTCTACGGTTAAGTATTACAATCCGTAAAACCTCTTTACGAGTTGTGAATTGACTCATAAACCCCTACCCTGATTTCCCTAAATTTTCTAAGGGTATCATGGTTCAATAGGTCATTTCACGGACTGTGGAACCATTTTATTTTCCATAATAGGAGTTGTGAAAACTAGACAGTTTTATTTTAGTTTGGTTTACTCAGGAACTTTTTAGAATTTTTACATTAATTAAACCCAACTTTCTATGTCATTTTAGATTCATTTAGGGTAAATATAAATACCCAACACCCAATTATTTTATTCATTTACTCACAAATCTGATAGATATCAAAATTCTCCAAGTTTCTCTCAAGAACAATCTTATGGTTTTTCTCAAGGGATCTTTGAGCAACATTTTCTCCTCTGATATCTCTATGGATTTCTCCAATTCAAGTTTGTGAGATTTCAACAAGATTTCCTCCTATGTATTGTGCATAACTATCCAGTTTTTCAATGCATGATCATGACTTAGAGATTTTAGGGTGAATCTCATAAATTGTATTCATGTAGTTAAATCATATAATTTTTTATACTCTTGTTCATGATCAGTATTATATGTGTATGTATATCATAGAGTTGCATATATTATAATAATTGTGAAGTTGGTCTAGCTCATGAGTTGAAGTCTTTATGTGGAGTCTATATGCTTGGTTAGTCATGCTTTGAGCAAGTTACTATTATTTGAGTTCATGGTTCATGGTATGGTCAATCATAGTGAAGTTCATGATCATGGTTAGTTCAATGAGTTGTAACCTAAGTTTGACTTTTAGAGTCTAATTACATATTACGAGGTAGTTAACTAAACGAAAACCAAAGAATGATATCTGGTAGTAATATGACAATGACGGGTAGATTGTGAGTTTATGGGCCCTTATATGGTCAAGATGGACAAACAAAGTTAGTTTATGTTCAATTCATGGTCAGTTTTTGGAGTAGTATTAGCAAAAAGAAGACTTTAGCAACTTAGTACTTATCTCATACCCTTTCTAGCCAAACTCTAGTAAGATCATGTCCCACAATGATGTTTACTATTTAGGGTTAGTGGATTCACTAGGATTTAGACATGACCCTTACTTTGGCAGGTTTGGAATCCCTACCTAGCATAAGGATACATATTGGACCTCTAGCATCATGCTAGAGAAATGTTGGTTATAAAAAATCCCAGGCCAGTCAGTCAGTCAGATCAGTTTCTTATTAGTCAGGTTAGAATAGTCAGAAAAGAGAGAGTTAACGGTAAACGAACTAAAAAAGGACGTTTACTATATTATTGTCCTATTGCATATATGTTGCTTATTTGGGTCAGCAGGTGGCCGTTGAAGTATGTGTGTTATATGTTTTTGCTTTGCATATCCAGATTCTTATTTATTGATATAGCCTATTACACTAATTCTCTCACATGCTCAGTATATTCATATGCACTGACCGCATACTTTCTTGTGCTGCATGGATTTTACTCATGTAGGTTTGAGCAAACTTTTAGACATTCGCAGTTGACTTGAACCCTCATTATTATAAGTGTTGAAGTAGAGTGGTGAGTTCCACTTGGTCCGAGAACAATATTTTATTTTTCCATATTATTTTCCTTGATTTAGAACTTAAATTTTGAGATATTACTATTAGCTAATTTTAGCCAGGTAGGGGCATTGTCCTAGCTTATTTCCAATACCCTTGTTAGTGACTTTAAGATATAGGTTATGTCATACTTGAATATTGAGTATTCATGCTTATTCAACTATTTATTTACTGATTTAGATGTGAGGTCTACTTAGTTGATATGTCCTGTATGTATTCCTTCTGCAGAGATTGAGTGATAGAGTCAGGCATTAGCCAAGTGGTTCTTCTAAAGCTTCTAGGGTGACTTATTGGCTAAGGATACCTGTCATTCCAAGAGGGTGAGCTTTGGGGTGTGACACTCATATACCAGCCTTATCTAGAATTAGGAAACTTATAGACTTCCCTAGTTTTCTCTTTATTGTCTCTACTCCTACTAATTATCCCGCTACACCTCAAATGACTATTCACTCTCTTACCATTTATTTGAGGAATAAATTCTATACCTATATAAAGGATTTCTTCTTCCTTGTATTGTAACATATGAAATATAAAGAAACATGAAAACAAAATTGTTAATTTATAATTTGAGGTTAGTGTAGTGAAATGGATTGTTGGGAAAAGAAAATATTCAAAGTCTCCAATTATATTTACGGTACAAAAGATAGAAATATTATGTTGAAGAAATATGCTCTTTTACTGGAGTTTTGAACTCTTCAACTAATCTGGAGTTTCTTGAGTTATACAATATTATTGGGCTATCATATCTTGGAGGGGATGAGCCAAGAGTGATACTTCTGGTGATCGATGCAAATTATTCCCCAATCAGCTTGAATCTCCTTAAAAAATGAGATATTCATGCCTCAACTTTAATATTTATTCAATTTTGTGAATTTTATTTTTTTAACTGTAATTATTATAACTGTGGTATACTACACCAATAAAGTATAGCATGAGATTTTTGAAATTTTTGTGGTAATAATTTTGGTTTATTATATTTCCTATTTTGACAAGAGACACTAGGTTATATAGGAAATGTATAGAATAAAATATAAGAATCATTTGTTCTTTTATAATTGATTATTTTTTTACATTATTTCCTCATTCTGAGACTTCTATAAGATTTTTTTATTATGATTTTAGTTGTATGTTTCATCTCACAAGAGATTTTTATGTTAAGATATAAGAGATCGATAAAATAAAATATAATATATCTTTTAGGATATTATTGTTTTCTGTTCAATTTATATTTGATTATTTCATTCATTTCGTCATTTAAAATCGGTACATGATTTGGTGGTTATACTTCTACTTTTATGCTCCAGTTTATGAGGGATCTATATTTTAAGACCTATGAGATTAATAAAAAAAAACTTTTGGGCCTAGTACATCCATAAAGGGTGCTAACTAATTAGAGGGATTATTAGTTTGTTCAATCATTGATGCCAAAGTTGTTTATAGATATATCACTATGAATGTTAGATGGTGGTAACTAAAACACTAAAAGCGGCTAGTGATAGGGTTAATTAATCTTTGCATCAATTAGAGAGATTTTTAGACCGTGGACAAATGGAGTTCTTCCAATTTGTGAATATTCCCAAAGTTGGGCTACTGAGTCGTGGTTACTACAAATTCGTTTCACTATGGAGAAAGGGGTAACTCTCTTAACTAGTATTTACCAAGTCAAATCTACATTGGTGTCAGAGCTCTCGCACTCCTGCGTTTGACATGATTAATATACAATTATATTTGTAGGGGGTCATATATTAATAGGCTATTTCGATTAACATTTTTCTAAAGTAGCTTATAAGTTAAAAGCTAGCTTTTCTAGCTTTAAACTTGTAGCTTATTTTTATCATTTTGACTTAAAACAAAGTTCTTATAAGTACTTATTTATGTTACCTAACCACTTTAAAATTACTTAAAATCTATTTTAACTTAATAAACAAATTAATAAGCTAATCTAAATAGGTATGGATGAATCTCAAAAGATAACCAACAACTTTAACTATAAATCTACCTTACAATAAATAAACAGCTACAATGAATCTCAAGCAAGAACCTACAAAACAGAGCCCAAGGTGGTCCCTAAGGTAATTTTCTGATACTTAAGTTAGCAAAGAGTTTTGAGAGAGTATATCAATAATATTTGTAAATAGTATAGTGAGCATATTTTTTCCTCTAGCTCTTTCGTGGATTTTATACATATCTTTTGTAATGTCCACATTAGCTGTAAATGAGAGTAACCTCCGCAGTGGTTATTGCCATTTTTCTTACCGTTGTCTCATTAGTGGGTGCTGTATATGGGGAGTAACCTCTGAAACGGTTAACAACCATATTAATATTAATTACTTTACCGTTATTCTAGTTATTAATAAAAATTGATTAATTGTAGTATTAATGGTAATTACTACCATTATTTTACACTAGTCCCCCACGGGAATCAAGATGTGTGTTCACGCCATTCGACTGAATCCGTAGGGTAGGGATGAACTGAGTCTTTTTAAGGTTGTTCCCCGAAATGATTCGTGGATCAAAGGTGTTTTGGATAAGGTAGATGATCCACCTTTGGGGACCTTTTGAGATGATACATTCCAAAGTGATCTATGCTCCTGCTAAATGTTATATTAGCATGCTTACATCCGAGGTGTTAGGACCAGAGTGGTAAATCATTACCTAATTTGGTATTTTTCCTTGGCTTTTGATTTTTCGAGGTAATACTGTCTGAGGTCAATATAGCTTGTACTTATCAAGCACGTGTCCTTTGTTTTTTTGGCTTTGTAAGCCCGGCATGATCTGAAGTCAGTATATTACTTTTTACAGCTTTTGTGAAACGGTATGGGCGGGAATTATTTCACCTCGTCTGATTTTCCTGCCTATTCATTTCTGTCATTTCAATTCATTCTTGCTCTTACTTTATACGTGTCATAATATCTTGATGAACGCGTCTTTTTTTTGTACTTTTGTACCTAGGAAATATGCGATATTCACTATCCCGTATCTTCATATTCCCCTTGTTAATTATCTCATTTCCCTACTTATTTTTCATAATTGGGTATCTTAGAATTATAAATTAAGTTATATCTTCCAATACTGAGCCTTTTTTCTTCATTCTAGTTTTCCCTTACAGCTTTATTCTTCGCCCCCTTTTTGCCTCAATCTCCTAGAGCTTTTCTTAGTTTTCCTCTCTTCTTAGTTATCAAAAACCAGTAAGTATGTCTTCCTCTCACTTATCTCCTTCTTTTGATATGTATAAGCAGAGGTTTACTGCGTAGGAAACGATGATCCTGTCCTTCAGGTCTTGGCTATGCCTCAACATGTTTTTGATGACCATGACTTGTTTGTCCAAAAGGTCTTAAGTATTCTACCTATGAGCATTTTACTACCTTTTTTAAGGGAATGCCATTTCCCTCCCAACTTTGAATTGACCATTCCCGTCCCTTGTGATAGGGCTTGTCTACCCCCCGTAGGGTATTGTACCATGTATTATGAATATATTGTAGAGGGGTTACATTTTCCTTTGTTTTCTTTGTTAATGAGTCTGTTGGTAGCTTATGAGTTAGCTCTCGTGCAGCTTGCACCTAACGCCACGCGCACAGTTGTAGGGTTCCAAATTGCCTACAAAAAATAGGAGTAGAACCTTTTGTAGATGTTTTAAGGCACTTTTTTTCAATAAAGAGGTCAGGAACCTCCAAGGGGTGGTATTTTTTCTCCCCTAGCCATAACTTTAGGATGTTAAACCCTTCCAAAAATGCTGAGTGAAAGGATAAATTTTTTTATTTTAAGATAAACGACTTCTTCTTTCCCCTAGACTGGTATATGGGAAAAATTAGCAATGATGTTGTTGGTGGTGTCAATACCTCTAACCTTAACCATGTCGAACAAATAGAACCACATCATTATAGTTTCAAAGAGTTGGATTTGTTTAAGACCAAAATAAGCACCTTCAACCTAGCGCTCGAGGTCATCAAGATGACATAATCGAAAGTGACTAGGGGTAGTTATTAAGTCAGATATATTTTATCTGAGGTGGATAATTACTCATTTTTTTGTACCATAATTATGCATCTAACTCTTTTTTACTTTGTTATAGTGGTTCAACTTATGCTTGCCAAAAAACCCAGATCAACTGACTCCCCTACTAGGACTTCTGCTGAGGTATCGACCTTTAGCCCCCTCCTTATAAAGGGGTATCTGAAAAAGAGACCGCCCTAGAGGCAGGTAAGAAGAGAGGCTGTTCAGCTCAGGTGATAGCACCCAAGAGGCATAAATTTTCCAAGATGGTCCCCTCCGAGGACATCTCATTGGCCGACCTTGGAGACATAAGTAACCCTATTAATTACCATTCGTGACTTTTCCTATATCTTTCCTCAATATTAATCCCTTTTTCCTATTTTACAGATGTTGACAAAAGCAACCTCCATTTTGGCCCAAAAAGAGGACCGGTTCAATAAGGAGCTCAGCCAGGAGCAAGCTCGACGAAAGGAGGTTGAGGAAAAACTATGAGCCTCAGAGGAGAAGAGGAGGGTCTTAGAAAAGAAGAGGAGGGTTACCAAGGAGAAACAGAGGGTGAGTGAAGTCGAAGTTCAAAAGCTAACTTCGTTGACTAGCAAGGAGTGAAGTATTATTCGAGAAGGTCACTTTAATCAATACCTACTCGGACTACGTCTTCTCTATGAGCCAGGATCTCCTCAAAGCCAATCGAGCCTCAGTATTGGATGAGGTGGTTGAGGATTTCCTAGACCTTCCTTTCATAGATGAAAAACATGGCTCTGATGTAGGAGAATGAGGCTCCCATGAATGAGGACTACATAAAGGTTGTACTGCAATGACCTGAGTTTCCGCTAATTCAATATATAGCTCGGTACCCCACTCCTTTAACGGTGGAGGAGCTGAGGTTGTGTACCGAGGATGCAGACCTTAAGATCAAAGAGCTTTTTGCTGCTATGGACACACCTCACATTGAGGAGCTGCTGGCCATCACTGAAGCCTCTATGAGCCCCTTTATGGAAGATCTCGGTCATGCCCCAATCTCTAAGTCTCCGACAGAGCTAGAGCCTACCTCGACCACTGATCAGGTCGGAGTAGTAAATAGATATCTTAGTAATCTTTTATTTATTTTCACTTTTTGTTATCATTATGGCCTACTAGGCCCTTATCAATGAAAAGTAACTATCTTTTTAAATTTTCCCTAACTTTTCTTACTTTTGTTGAGTTTAACGACTTTCCTTTTAATTTTCAGTAATCATCCCATATATACTTGAGTAAGTGGAAAGGGAAAACTATACCCTTCAAACCTCACTCATCACCCTTCTAAGGCTTCTCCATAAAAAGAATAAAGAACTTCACCATAAGAACCAGTTTGTTTAATATTTTCGGAGTTGCTTATCCGCTAACGCTGAATTCCAAGGCTTAGTGGAGAAGCTAAAGCACTCCAGTAAGGAAAGGAAGTAGCTCTGGGAGGAGAATAAGAGGCTCTACCAAAAGCTTGAGGACTTACGGGGGGATGCCCGTAAGCTTGTAGATAGTACTAAAAAGACCACTTCCTATTAAAAGTCCAAGTCAGATCAATACAAGCAAGACTTCAACCATAGGGAGGCCGAGGTGAATTGCCTATAAGATCAACTACGAGAGTACGAGCATATTTTTTTGATGAGGCAGGGTTACTAATATTTGATGAGGTCGAGGAGCGAGTTCGCGAGTTGACTGCTACTCTCGCGAGCATAGCCTTAAGCTATGGGGAAGGTTCCCCTTTTTATCAAAGGAATATGGTCATCTTAGACAACATACTGGCCATGTATGATGATATGAAGAAGCAGCCTCACAGTTTTCGAGCTAAAAGCAGGGCAACACAAGCCATAAAAACCTTTTTCAGTTATCCCTTCTTTAGATATTGTACATGCAACAAGTAGAAGGGAACAAGGTAGACCATCTCGAAGTCGGCAAGGCCATAGGAGTTAGAACATTGTAAAAGTAGGTAATGTACATTGTAATTGCAATTTTGATAGATAGGAACTATTCTAGGTAAGTAAATGTATCTACAGTATTTTACTGAACCAATTCTTCAATAAAATCAATTTACTGACATACCTTGTTGATACTCTTGACTTCATCCCAATATTGGCACACTACCAGTATGTATTTGTTCATAGCAACACTTGGCTAAACTGATCCCTAGCATCATGGGTCAATTAATTTGTACTTTGTAGCACTTGGTCGAACCAAAACCTTATACCTGAGGTCAAATAATTTGTAGTCTACAGCGCTTGTCCGAACCGAGCTTTTATAAATGAGATTGATTTAATTTGAAATTTATGGCACTTGGTTGAACGAGCTCTCGTAAATGAGGTCAATTAAATTTTTAGATTGCATATGCTTGCCCGAACCGAGCTCTCATAAATGAGGTTTATTTAACTTATAATTTGCGGCACTTGGAAAATTGAGCTCTCGTAAATGAGGTTGAATTTACTTGTAATGGCAATTTTCCAAACTAAATATTTATAAGGGAAGTGGATTTTTGCTGAATACCAAAAAGAAGTTATAATCTCAGCCTTTTTCATTAAGCTATATAGCCTATCTTAGGCTAGGTTCAATCCATAACTCATAGATTAGTAAAAGAAAAATAGCAATTATAAGAGAAGAATGCAAAATAAGAATTATAAGAAATGAATGTCCTTTGACAATTGTAAGAGATGAGTGTAATTTACGAAATTGCATTCTTACTGATAGAAACTTCATAGATTACTTACATACTAGGTTCTTAGTATTCCTCTACTATTTAACCTTGCCAATTTATAGTTACCTAATTTAGAAGCCTCAATTACTTGATAAGGGCCTTCCCAATTCGCCTTAAGTTTCCCCAACTTTTCAGCTGAGCATGTTTTGTTTCATCTTAGGAAATACTGACCTAAGATAAATTGGGAATTTTGTTCCTTGGAATTGTAATATTTAGCCATAACCTGCTTGTATCTGGCCTAAAAAATGGCTGCCTTTTCTCTTCTCTCTTCCAAGAGGTCGAGATTCATCCTGAACTCTTCTGCATTCCCTTGCTCGACATAGTGTAATGACCTCAGAATGGGTACCCCTATCTCGGCCGGTATCACTGCCTCCATTCCATATGTGAGGCTTAATGAGGTTTCCTCATTAGGTGTTCTTGGGGTCATTCTATTCAACCATAGAACCTGAGATAGGTTTTCTACCTAATTACTTTTGGCTTTATCTAGCCTTATTTTTAGACTTTGCAGCAGTGTCCTGTTTGTAACCTCGACTTGAACATTCTCTTAGGGGTGTGCTACCGAGGTGAATTATTGGGTGATTTGCATTTATTCGCACCATGATTTGAACGAGTCATCTGCAAACTGGTTTTTATTATCTGAGATGCTCTTCTTTGGTATCCCAAACTGGAAAATAATATTTTCCTAGACGAAATTTAGGATCTTTTTCTCTATAATCGTGGATAATGGTTTTGCCTCTACCCATTTGGTGAAGTAGTCTATGGCCACCACTAGGAATTTCACCCTTCCTAGGGCTTCTAGAAATGGTCCCACGATGTCGATCCCCAAAGGGCCAAGCGCTATGCACTGAGACTAGGTCATGTGTTTGCAATTTGGACACTTTTGGACAAAGTCATGTGTTTCTTGGAACAAAGTGGGCCAGTAATAGCCCTACCTTAGGATATTTTTTCCAATCCTCTTGGTCCTAAGTGGCTACCACACGAGCCCTCGTGGATCTCCCGTATTATGTAATTGGCTTGAACGGGTCTAACACACCTCAGCAGTGGCTATAAAAAGGACCTTTAATAAAGGATTTCATTTTATTATACATATTGGGGTTCTTTGAACTGAAGTTTCCTCGCCTTTACTAGATCAAGCCGAGTTTTTCCTAAGGTAATATATCTCACTATTGGGGTCATCCAACTATCAGTCATCTTGTCTACCATAGAGATTTTAACTTCGTATCCAATAGGCTGGCAGACTTTCTCAATTAATACCTGGTGGCCTCTCTTTCCTTTTTCGAGGATGCCAATTTACTGAGTGCTTCTGCCCGTGTATTTTCCCCTCGGGGGACCTTGGTTATCTAAAAATAGGAAAATATTCCCTACAACTCCTTCACTATCTCCAAATATTTCTTCAACTAGGCATCTTTTGTCTCATAAATGCCATTTACTTGATTGACCACGATTTGGGAATCACTGAAGAATAAGAGTGACTTTATCTTTATTTCCTGAGCTAGGCATAGACATGGTATCAATGCTTCACATTCCACCACATTCTTTATCATTCTAAAAGTAAAACACAAAGCGTACGATAGCTCAGTTCCCTCAAGACTTTTGAATAGGATTCTAGCCCCGCTACCTTTTTCACTGGAGGACCCATCTACGTGCATGAAGAAAGTTGTTACTAGTTACTTTGGGCTTCTCATTTACCACTGCCACCTCCATAGAAGATTTTGTTGCCTCTGAGGTGGATCCATGCATTTCCACCATAAAGTCTGCTAGAGCCTAACCTTTGATTGCTTTTCGAGGTCAACATTCAATTTTGTGTCCTTCGAGCTCAACTGCCCACTTCATCAGTCACCTCATGGCTTCTGGTTTCAAAAACTCCTACTTTAAAGGTATATCTGTCAATACACAAATGGGGTATGCTTGGAAGTAGGGAGGAAGTCATCGAGCTTCAGTTATCAGAGCTGGGAAAGTATCGCGCTTTGGCTCCATGCAGAGCTCTGCTAGCAAAGTAGACTGGAAAACAATAGGCATACCATGAGTCAACTTTATGAGTCATGGTCCATCGTGAAGTTGATTCATGGAATGAAGGTTATCTACTGGATTGCATAGGGCATACCACGAGTGGGCTTTATGAGTTGTAGTTATTCACTTCAGGACTCATGAGGTGTATTCGTGATAAGAAGATTTTCTACTGGAATTGGACATTGATATCATAACTCCACATCCCAACTCGAGTTCTTGAATCTCACAA
>JBDJHY010142288.1:0-23050 GCA_039654485.1 Withania somnifera | reverse complement strand
CAAGTTAGGGTTAGGTGAGTTGTTTGTTCCTTACAATATAGGGAACATTTTAATAGCTTTTGTTCGATCTTTCAGGTTCCTAGGCCTATAAGACTGATTGACCCATATTTTTACCCAGGATATTTTCATAGCTTTATGGTATCATTTGATTCATAATAATGTCTAGATTATTATTTTTCTAGTTGCATGATCATTGGAGTTCGTTTGAGCATTTTTTGAGAGATCTAGAGTAGTTCGGGCATCTTCTATGCTACATTTATGAGCTTGTCTTTGGAGGAAAGATAGGCTACAACTTATGATCTTAGACCGGGCTTAATGAGTAGTAATTGTGGTATTTAGACATACTTGGGTTGGGCTTTTTAGGATGTCAACCATGACCCTTGTCTACTTCTTTTAATTCGCTTATTGGATTTGTATTGTTGATGTATTTGCGATTATAGTTACCCTATGACCCTGAATGGTCTTTCTATGAATCTGAGCATAGATGGTGGGTTTTACGTAAAATATTTGTGAGTCTCGAATATTTGACTTGTTTTTTATGCTTGTTGTAGAATTTGTGCCTTGGCAAGGCTGGTAAGATTCATTGTGATATCACTGTATTTAGCCTATCATCATCATGAAAGTGGTTTTAGTGCATTAGTTTTCATTTTTTTTCCTTGAGCCTAATGTCACTAATTTTGAAACCTTACATGGACTTATGAGCCTATTTTTATTATTATAAGCCTAAAATATGTACTTTCGAAGTCTTTAACCAGTTTTGATGATAAAAAGTATAGGTATTGAGTTATTCCCTGAGTTGAGTCTTTACTAACTTGATTGCGTTCATGATCTAGATGTTGTATTCGTCTCAGATTTAGACCCGGTTGTAGCTGGGAACGTTCATTGTCATATTTCCTAATATTAACCCGTTAGCCAGATTTATATGTCTGTGATCCTTGTTTGACTTTTGTGACTTATTTGCCTTATTTGTTTACTTACCACTTTTATTACTTATATATTCTAGGTCGGCCTATGATGTCTACTAGATACTCATTGCTTTTGGTACTCATACTACACTTTGAATCCTCTGGTGCAGATCCAGATACAAGTGGTCGATGTTGATCAAGGTCAAGCTGAGATATTTTTACTAAGGTAGATGGTGGATATAAGCATCCGAAGCATATCTTTTACCCTTCTTATTATCTACTTTTTGTTATAGTTTTGAGATAGATGTTGTATTTCTATTTAAGAAATTGTACTCTTAATGGTTCATGATATTTGGCTATCAGATTTTGGTGTTGTTTTTAAGTTATTATAGACATCATATTATCATTGTCCCTTATTTATTGCTTAACTTCCGTATTTAATTTATTATTCTTACCCTGTGTACTTGTGGATGATTCTCCTATAGTGGGATGTAGGCGACTTAATCACCTTATAAGTAAATTTGTGACAGTATGCAAAGTATAGAGACGTCCGCATCATAATCCACATAGATCACGACCAAAGTAACATAGCATGAAGCCTCTCATGAGCTGTATTAGGGAGGAATAAACCATGCAATGGATCATAGGAAGGTAGCATAAATCATGAAAAGTTTTAGTCTTGAGGAATTGAAAAGTAAAGGCATACGATGCCTTGTAGGGGTCGTGGTGAAATTGTATGAACCATATAAATGCTCGTATGCACCTGGGAACACTATTGCATGTTGCACCTCTAGAAGAAAGTTTCAAGTAAAGAAGCATGAAACTTAGCACCGGCCATATAACATTGTCACAATCCGTGCCACTGCTCGTATGTACAGTATAGAGGAATGTCTACACAATTGAGAAATATTATATTCAAATGCAACATGCATGGAGGCTCATTCGAGCAATGGTAAAGTTTTACGAATGGTATGCCTATTCGTGGAAAGATCAAGTGATGGACCATATTTTTGAGAAAATTTACGAGGCACAGAGACCCATATGTCCCGCATGGAAGACCCACGAGCAATACTAGTGCTTGTGAGGATTGAGCCTAAATATGATCTATTCCAAGTCATGTCGTACAAAGAACCATGTGGGTTATGGGGCAACCATATTGTCCGTACCAATGAGAAAACACCCCTAATCGACTTTAGTTTTCCTGTTATGTTAAGGATTGGACTCCTATGTCTATAAATACTTTATATAGGATTATGTTTCGAGTTTACACAATTTCTACTCACGTTTTATAGTATTTTTTATATAATTTGAATGTGATTCTCATACTTCACATTTATTGACAAATTCAACTATATTATGCCATAATCATTATTGCAATTTTTTACTTAATCATTGTAAGTGTTATTGTTATGTTTTTTTCACTGAAATATTGATTATAAATCTATGATAATTAGTGCATAAACACCAAAACTAGGGTTATGAAAACCATGAAGGATTAACTAAGTAGGCTAAAGTACATAAATGATTCTTGAACAGTGTGAATGCATGTATTTTTATTTTCTTCATTTTAATTATTTTCTTATGGAGGCCTACATTAAGAACCCACATGTATTTTTACTTGTTCGATATAAAGGTAGAGACTAGGAAAAGAAAATAACAATAGATATTTAAAGACTTGATCTAATTAAACTGATCCTAGGAAGGGATTATTAAATCTGAGATAAAGGAATTGCTACTTTTTTCTTATTATTAATAGAGTGGTATTTTCCACCCCTGTCAAATAAAAATAAGGATTAGTAAGAAGCACATTCTAAGACTAGGAGGTGATGAGTGCATAGTCATCTAATAGGACCTGATGATGTTTAGTTGAACATAACTTGTTAAATTTTCATGGATAGTACCGACATAGGTCACTAGTACGAAATACCTATAGAGTTAAGATGTCATGGGGAATACAGTCCTAGTGTCTCAACATTATTGCTTACAATCCTAACACAATCTTCAATTTTTCGTTGATAAAATACAAAATTTGAACTAAACTCCCATCGATTTACTTTTTTTGCTTGTCTTTTATTTTGGAAATGTTAACTATAACTAATTGATTACTAGTAGACATACTTCCACTACATTCCCTATAGGAGTGATCCCAACCCTTGGTTGGTTCTATATTTGAGAATGTCCATTTTATGCTTCTGTGTTGAGGTGTAGTTTTTGGTGACATCAGGGCATTACTGGGAATATGGCTTCGAAGTACTCTACTAAGTGTTTAGTTTTATTGTAGTTGTATTTCCTAGATATATTTTTCTTTGTTTTTTTTATATAGGTTACAAGTTAGTTTATGCAAAGTTTGGGGGAACCATTGTTGCCATAAAATCCAAAAATCAATTGTGTATTGAGGAGAATGGGTCTGAATGCCGAATAAACCAAAGAAGCTAGGCTGGCATCAATATATGTAGCCCTAGTGAACAACAAGAACAATATTGGTGGAACCCTATAAACCCAAATATTCCTATTATTGTAGAAGAAAATGGGGAGAAAGAAAATGGTATTGGTGCAACCGAAGCTATTGTTTTGTTCCACTGCTCGAACAGGGTGCTAAGCTCTTTATTTCTAGCACCATTATATAATTGCTGAACTTGAAAGGGTTATTCTAAGGAGCTGTTGGTAAGGACCCAAAATTTCAGTTGATGAGCTTCTTGAGAATTCGCTGGTCTTATGATATCCCAGGGGTAAGTCAAGATGCACTTTTTGAGGTTCTTTCAACTATTATTATCTAGAGAAGCGACATTGTTATTGAATAATCTCCTTGATGGTTCTATCACTACATGGAAAAAGCTTTCCTTGAGAGGATTTTCTAAACATTAGAATATCATTGCTTAGGGATGAGATAAAAAATTTCAGGTAGGTCAAAGGTGAAGCATTACATGAGTTCTAGATGAGGCGTAAGAATAAGTTGAAGAAATTCCCCAATCATAGACATCATTTTCTACCCTAATTTTTTGGTCTGCCGTTCTTTGGTGTTTCGACTATGCAAAGGAAGAAATAGAAGGAGCTTGACTTAGAAATGGATCATATGAGGACATAGGTTGACCTGATCAATAAGCATGTACTGTCTAATGTCAATGATATGGCTTCAAAAGATAAATCTCCTTTATAAGATAATTAGTAGATTCATACTGGGAGGAGGTCAAGTTTGTGAATCATACAAGGGTTCGCAAGTCATTGGTAATCAAGGCCAAAACTAATATCATGATCGTGATGATTAGAGAAAGGGGGATTACTGTGAGAATAAGTCTCAAAAAACTGACTATCGCAGAAAGAGCGGACTTAATGTGCCTCAAAGGGTAGATATCATAAGTCAGGCAGAATCTTTACGATGGAGAAGATGCTTGAACAATTATTGAAGCGTGCATAATCTTCTGATAAGGGAATTAAATACTTTCGTGGTGATCTTGACAAGGTGATATAATTGGTAGATTCGTACTCCACTGCTATTAAATAGCTTGAGACACAGATAGGCCACCTTTCTCCAACTCTAATCAAAGACAAAGGGTGTCTTTGATGATCCTCCAAAACCGGTGATTGATATTGATAATGGTACAAACATAGTTAATGATGGTAAGCAAACTAAGTTAGAGACTATAGAGAAAAAGAATACAAATAATAAAATTAAAGTTGTCATTGTTGATCTTCCTTTTGATAATAGGATAGCCATACACAAAGGGAAATAAAAGGAGGCCTCAAATCTATCTTTCCTAGGCTTTTCTTCCCTTCTTATAACACATAAAGAAGAAAGTGGAAGATGGAAAATTACATAAACTCTTATCTATGTTATAGTAGCTATCCATGAATATTCATTTGGTAGAAGCTTTGTAGCAGATGCTTGTTATGCCAAGTCCATGAAGGACTTGATCACAAAGAAGAGGATGGTTTCCTTTAAGTTTGATGATAATTTACATCACTGTTGTGCAATATCTTATTATTCTCTAGTGCATAAGAAGGTAGATCCTGGAGATTTACTACTCCTTACATAATTGGCTTGTTTGGTTTTGCTAATGCCTTGTGGGATTTGGGTGCTAGCATCAATCTTATGCATCTTACAATGTTTAAACATTTTGGATTGGGAGCCCCTATACCAAAACTATGTAGTTGTTAATGGAAGAGCACACTATCAAGAATCCCCTAGGCATCTTGTATGACATATTATTAAAGGTTGAGACCTTTATATTTCTGGATGACTTTGTGAACTTTGATTACAAAGTTGTTTTTTATGTTTCCATCATCCCTGGGAAACTATTCTTAGCAACCTAAAGAGCACTTATTGATATAGAGAGAAGGGCACTTAAGTTTAGACTAAATGAGTAACATGTGAAATTTAATATGGTGCAGTGAATGAAAAAGCCCAGCAATATAAAAGTGGTATCATTTATCAACACTATTTATGTGTTTGATAAGATTGATATTTCTCCTATTAAGGAGAAGTTTGTTATGAAAACACTGGTGTTGTGATTTTGACTTTGGATGCTTCTTGTATTGATGGATATAAGAAGATTGAGCATGCGTTGGATGGATTAGGGTCATATTACTATACACCAAAGAACCTTTATTTGGATTTGACGAATACAACAACTCCTCTCGCAAACCAATCCATTATAGATCCACCATTTTTAGAGGTAAAAGCTCTTCCCTCTCATTTTGAGATCTGTGTTTTTAGGAGCCGATAATACTTTATCGGTAATAATTGCAGAAAATTTTATAAAGCCATAGATAGAGGCTCTTATTTTAGACCTAAAAAATTCATGAAGGCCATAGCTTGGTCTGTTGCAACCATCATTGGTATTCCACAAGGAATATGCCCACAAAACATTCAGCTAGATCCAAATACATTACCTATTATTGAGCATCAGATAAGCCTATCCCTCCAATGTAATAGGTCATAAAGAAAGAGATTATAAAGTGGTTGGATGCATGGGTGGTTTACATAATCAAAGATAGTCAGTAGGTGAGCCTAGTTTAGTGTGTACCTTTCATGTCCCTGTGGTACCATTGTATTTCATAGAATTCCATTTGGATTGTGCAATGGACAAGAAAATTTCTAGCGATGTATGATTTCCATCTTTCGTGGTATGGTTGAGGACATTATTGAGGTTTTTGTGGATGATTTCTCAGTTGTGAGTGATTTTTGTTGTTTGTTTGGACCACTTGGTCAAGGTGCTTGAGCACTGTGAGGATACAAATCTAGTACTGAACTAGGAAAATGCCATTTCATAGTTCGAGAAGCCATGGTGCTTAGCCACAAAAAATTTTCCAAGGGTATCAAGGTAGACCGAGCAAAAAGGAGATTATTGCAAAGCTGGAAAATCCTAATTTTATGAAGGGTATTTGGAGATTTTTGGGATGCACTAGCTTTTACAGCGGGTTCATCAAGGACTTCTCCAAAATTTCACACCTAATGTTCAATTTCTTAGATAAAAAGGTGAAATTTCATCTTGATAAGACGTATTTGAAGGCTTTCAAATTCCTAACTATGATGGTTACAACCCAAATGATTATTGCTCTAAATTGGTCGATGTCATTTGAGATTATGTGAGATACTAGTAGAGAAGCACTAGGAGAAATCCTAGGACAAAGTCATAAGAATATATTTCATCCTATATAATATGCTAACAATGTGCTAATCTTTCGCAAGAGAACTATATTGTCAATGAGCAGGAATTGTTGGTTGTAGTGTTTGCTTTCAAGATATGCAAGTCCTACTTGTTGAGTACAAAGGTGATTGTACACATTGATCACTCTTCTTTATAATATCTTAAGACAAAAAGATGCTACGCCAAGATCGATTCATCTGATCTTGTTGCTGAAATATTATTATGAGATATGTCCCATAGGTAGGGATGATGAGCATATTGGAGGCCTTCCATTTATCACCTATTGGGGGTCACCATAGTAGGATTCGGACAGCCTAGAAGATGTTACAGTGTGGGCATTATAGGCCCACTATTTTTAGGATACACATGACTTTGTGAAGGCGTGTGATTGATCTCAAAGACATAGGGAGATATCTAGAAAGAATGAGCTGCCATTTACCCCAATGTACAGATTGAGTCTTTTGACATATTGGGTATTGATTTCATGGGGCTATTTATGAGTTCTCATGGAATGAATTACATTATTACGGCCATGATTATGTGTATAAATAGGTGGAGGTTGTAGCACTTCCATATAATAACGATAAGAGTGTGACTTCTCTCCTGAAAAAGGAACATATTTGCGCAGTTTAGTACTCCTAGAGCTATTATCAGTGGTGATCCCCCAGTTTTAGTCATCTTTTCTTTAATATTCTTGATAGGTATGGTCTGAAGTATAAGGTGGCAACACCTTATTATCCACAGACTAATGGGGAGGTGGCCTCTAATAGGGAGATGAAGACCATATTGGAGAAGACTGTCAATGTAAATTGAACAAATTGGTCTAGTTTATCAGTCAACACTCTGTGGGCTTATTACGTTGTGTTAGAAACCCTCATTAGTATGTATCCTTATAAGTTGGTTTATGGTAAATCATTCCACTTACTTATGTCACTTAAGTATAAGGCAATGTGGGCTTTGAAGAAGTTTAACCTATATTGGAGAGAAGAATCTGAGTTGATGTATAATAAACTAAATGAGCTTGATGAATTCAGGCTGAAGTCCTATAAGAGTGATACACTTTACAAAAAGAAGGTTAAGATGTACCATGATCAGAAGATCCATCAAATAGAGTTCAGTGATGTTGTTGCTTAATTCTTGACTTTGGTTGTTTCCTTCAAGTTTAAGTGTAGATGGTCTTGACATATTCACCATGGCATAAGTATTCCTCATGGTTTCATTGATCTTGAGACGAAGAATGGGAATAGTTTCATAGTAAACGGTAGCATCTAGAGCTATATTTGGGAGCTTCTAATGAAGTTAAGTTGATCGAGAAGCTCAACCTCATGAAATTCGAGTAATCAAGGGTCTTTCTTCATTTTGCAATGTTAAATTAGATTCTACTTAGGAGGAAACCCAAGAATTTTAATAGAGGACGTTGTTTTTATTTTATAGTGTTATAGTTTATTCTTGGATGAAGGGTACTTCAGTTGATAAACACAAAACTTTAGGCAAAATAATATTGTATCATCTTGATACGGCCTGTATAATGAAGCTAGGGCCTCTCAAGTAAGTTTCTCAGCCCAACAACATTCCATACAAATCATATGACCTCCACACGGTCCATGCCACTATCTTCATTGACTTGGATTGGTAAATTAAATTTACCCGACCTAGTATAAGTCCAACCGATCAAAATAGAGGGTTTTAAACCCATTTTGTGTAATTGGGTATGGTTACTTCCAATTAAAGGACATTTGAAACTCTCTCTCCCAATAGATCACTTAATTTTTTATTACAAATACCTTTAATTCCTTTTAATCATCACACCATTCACTTTATCTCGATCACTTCCATCAAAATTGTTTGCCTATGATTGACAAGCAAGAAATTTTAGCATAAAAATTTATTTCCAAGACAAGTCATAGTTTTATCTTCTTCCAAAATCATAATCATTTGAAAGATGCAAAGTAAGTACGAGTTCACTTATCTTACTTCAATTTAAAGTATGATTCTTGGGTTAGGGTTAGGAATCCTATAAAGATTGATGAATATTGATCAAATTTGGCAGGCAATAAATTATTATGCTTTATTTTTTTATGATATATTTGTTTGTTTGATGAGGGGAATTTTTATATGTCTAATCTATGTTTTAACTGCAGGGAGGGGAGCTTTTGAGTCCAAAGTGAATGAAAATTGGTTCACGCATGCATGTTGAATATGTGTAATTTTGGTTGGATTATTTTTCTAGGTATTCTGGACCCTCCAAGGTTGTAGGCGTTATGATTTCATTGTACTTATAAAATAAAAATAAAGTTGTTTTTCCCTCCATCCTACCAGCATATTCTTTTACTATTATAATGGGTGAATTCTGAGCAATTTTGGCTATTAAACGTGAGGATTAAGCATGTTTTGCAAATTTGATGATCGTATTGCTTTTTTGAAAGAGTCAAAATTTGTTGAATACATCTTATGTTGGGATGTATGACCTTAGGTATTACCCCTGCACTCATAATCCCAACATTAATAAATTAACCATGATTTCATAAATTGAGAAAAAAATTCATGTATGAAACCAAGTTTGGAATTTGACACTATATTAGTAGCCATAGGACTCACGGGACACCATACAAGACATATGGATGCTCGTGGTATTTCACTTGGTGAAAGAAAAAATTGTAAGGAAGAACATATGATTATTTATATGGCTTGTATGGTTTCCATATGGACCATATGGGTGCTCGTATCCCACTTAACTTAAAAGGATAACATTTCCTAGGAGCATACAAATGCCCATAGTGTCGTATGACCCCCATACGAGCCATACCCCTGCAACCCTTGTGATAATACTTAGGTTTATATTTTACTTTCATTCTTTCTTTTCTTGTGTCGTTCCTTGTATAGTTGTTTCTCTACAGGTACAATAGCACCGAAAATGAGAAAAAACACTCCTAAAATATGTCTCAATGATACACATACTCCTCCTTCCTACCCAAATCATGATAGAGATAAACTCTCAGATTCTAATAACCCACAATCTAGTAAGTCACAAGTTAAATAGAAATCTCGAGTTAAACCACATACATCCTGTCACACTAGATCCATGAGTGATCTAAATAAGGAACTTACAACTATTGTTCCTATTTATTTATCCCCCTCCTATTATGAAGAGGGAAGGGAATGGTCTATTGAGGAAGAAGAATAACATACTTTTATTGAGGAGAGTTTAGAGGAAAGAGAGGAGGGTGATGATGAGGAAGGTGAAAAGAAGAACAGCAAGCTAAGCCAAATCAAAGTGGTGCCCAGTAGGATTTGGAAATAATTATATATATTTAATTATGGTGTATAAGAAGAAAAATAATCAATACTGATGTGTATCCATCGAGGCATACATATTGTTTCATGATAATCTAAATGTTGTGCCGGAGGTGAAGAGGTTATTTTATCAGTACCTGTTTGGCTGGATGGATGAGATTGAGGAGGAATATGCAGGGTATGTGATTCATGAATTTTATGCCAATTATGCTACTAACATATATAACTCCATGGGTTCTATGTCAATAAAAAATAAAAAAATGTTATTTTGGTGATACCTCCTTTAGATACTGTGAAGTCTACATGAAAAACATGGATATTTCCAAGTCTATGATCTAGAGGTTCTTGTATGGACTTTATTACAGTTCCCCTATTGCATACTGCTGAATATGAGTATCGGAGGAATATGGTAAAGGATGAAGACATAATAAGAGATCCTTTCTTCGGGGAAAAGGTTATGAGTTGGATAGATAGTTGGATTGATGTTGCTAGTGTACAGGATCCTTGGGTTAGTTCCACATGGGAAAAACTTATGAAGTTGTCCCTGAATTTTCTAGCTAAAGTATTGTGGCTAATTGTTAGGATTAGGCTGAATCTAACCAGGAATGATAAAACTTTAGATCTGTAGAGGGCACTGGTTGGTTACTTACATCATAGACGAGCATGCATTGAACGTGGATTGAATTATGATTGTGAAATTTGGGATAGAGCCACACCTCATACTACCACTTTATCTTAACTAGGCCTGATTCAGAGATTATATTGGGAGTTAGGTGTAGCACTGATCAAGAAGATAGACCAGAAGATCATGTTGAAGAAGGTGACAAATAAATCTTTGATTAAATATATAAAAAAACACCCTATAGTAAAGGCTAGGGCACTTTCTTTTGTACCTTCGACAAAGGAAGTTGCTCATTTACTAGTTAGAGCTACACTGTTGGTGATCCCTACCATGCTTACACCCACTAGAGCCCGACTATTTAGCCAATAGTTGAGATTACTGAGGGTGAGGCCCTACCACCTGCAAATACAGCTATTGATGTTCCATTGTCTTTTTTAACTCCTGAGTTTTGGGGTGAGTTACAGTCCCATATGAGTTCTCTGTAACTTTAGTGGATCGATATTAGTTAGATTAGATGATTAGGAAGGTGGTGTAGCATTGTGCAGAAAGAGGTATAGAGTGTTGAGGATAGACTTTGAGCCAAGAAGGATACAAATACTAGTTTGATGATGGCTTGTATTACCACGTTATAGGCTCAAATTATGGCCCGCGTAGATTAGATAAGGTGCCAGACTTGGAGACATTGCTCACCTAGTTGGATTTCCTAAAAGCTATTGTACCTAGGTTGTCCGTAAGACCTACTGTTCCCTTGATTCTTCCCTAGGTCATTGATGTAGTTATTAGAGCAAACGGTGACTCCTTCTCTACCGCTAGATCTATTTGCAGCCACATACCCTTCAAAAGGGAAGCAGGCACGATAGGGGAAGGAAATATGAGAAAGAGGTGGAATTAGCTAAGAAAATGCAAAGAGACATAGGGAAATCTATGGAAGAGTCCTTATATACACATCATCAGTACTAGCAAAGGATACATCACCAGGTTGAGACCCACAGAGTGGGTACTTCATCAAGCTCCATGCCTGCCCCACCACTAACTGTCACCACCATTGCCATAGTGACTACCACGATGTCTTCGGGCACCATTCATACTAGATATAATAATTTTACTATTATCGAGGTACCATTCGGCACTATTCCTATTACTTTGGGTGATGACCCCTCGGGAGAGCCCTCATCATTAAGTGCACAGGCCACCGCTGGTGCAAACTTACACTATGACATCAATGCCTAAGGATCAGTCGGTATGTTCCATTCACCTATGCTATTATTTTTTATTTTTATATAGTACATCGAGGACTATTCACTATTTTCTATTAGGGTTGGCTCATTGTATTTTCTTATCGTATTCCTTTTTACTCAAGTGTTTTTATCTTAGTAGAACCAACATGTTTAGTATTTTTTTCATTTTTAGTTGTATTTTGATATTTTGTGTAAGTAGAAGGTCTAGGAAATTTATATTCAACCTAAATTGAAAAAAAATGATGAACATACAGTGGTTTTGAAATTGATTGTTATAAATCAGACCCTTTGGAAAAATTTGTTTTGTTATGGATGCCTCTACTATAATAGTATTTACTTCTAGGATATTTGCATGACATTGTATATATTGACTTATAGATCAGTACTTAATCTAGGGCATGAATTTTTCAATTGGCACTAGGTAGTTTAATTAGTTTCCATGAGTGTGTGTGAGTATTTTCCTAGTTCTCTTTATGTGTACAAGATAGAACTTACCCCGTTAGTTGCACTTAAGTTGTAGGATAGTTGGTTAAGAAAGCATTATATGCCACTTTTTTTTGAGTCCACATTAGCCTAAAAACACAACCAAATAAAATATGTACCTCTTGATCAATGTTTGGTCCTATTAAACTTTTCTTTGATTACCCATTCACCTTCCAATTTTTTATTTTGAGTCTATCTTTCTTGGATAAAATCTTAATTTGAGGCTGTCTATAAAGAGTGGAAATAAAAATAGAAATAAGTGTGAATAGAAGGAGTAGATAAAGAAAAAAATGTTCAGGTGTGGTAAGAAAAGAAGAAAAAAACAAAAAAAGATAATACAAAATTATAAAATAAACTTTATTTTGTTAATAATAACAATGCACCTAAAAGAAAACAAACAAATAAAAAAGAGAGAAAAGGAGAAGAGACTAGGTGCAAAGTGGAGAAAATAGTGTAGCCCAATCCTATATTAAAAGATGATAAAGTTTATCCTAACTCAACTATTGAAAATCCTAAGTGAAGAAAATAAGGGCAACCATATGGTTTTATACTTGCATTATTTGAACTTCTTTTGGGAGAGAGAGCATATTCATACTACTCCCAGATTTGTATTGATATATTGTGTGAGGGACTTCTTTGCTATGTGGGCACTATAGCTGCATTGTCTATCTACTAGTTGATTGAAGGATTATTTATGGTGTATGCTTGACTGTTAATAATGTAATGCCATTCATAGATTCTCCTGAGTTATCTTGATTAGTTAAGGTAACAACCTAACTAGTTATTGATTTAAAATAGATGGATAAACTCATATGTGTGTGCATTATATAGTAATGTAATTGTCTGTTATATATTTTTCTTAGTCCTTTGTAATTACGTATCGTTTAGTTTTTTTTTTTTTTTGACATTGCTTAAAGACAAATGGTTCTAAGTTGAAGGTGTTGATATGCTACAAATTTAAGGCACTATCAATGCCTAGAACAACAAAGGATTATTTTAAGTTTTCAAGCATATTTTTGTAAATACAATGTGTTTTATGAAGTTTTCTGGAAAACTAAGTGCCAAAGGCAAAGGGTAAAATCATGTCAAAAATTTGGCAAACTAGTTCCATATAAAGCACCATGCGGACCTCATGGTCACAATACCTACAGGAGCTCATATGAAAATTAAAGATAGGAATCCACATATCTCAAGGCCAAAGTAGCATAGCATGAAGGTCCTACGAGCCATATAAGGGAGGCACGAACTATGCAATGGCTCTTGGGAAGATGGTACAAAGAACAAAATTTGCAGGCATGAGGAATTTCCATAGAAAGTCATATGATGTCTGGTATGGGCCATGGTGCAATCATACGTACCGTACTAGTGCTCGTATGCACCTGGGAACATTATTACATGTTGTACCTCTAGAAGAAAATTTCAAGCTAAGAAGCACGAAGCTTACCACGGGTCATATAACATTTCAATGGTCGATTCCATTGTTCATATGAGTGGTATAGAGAAATGATTACACATATGAGGAATCTTTTGTTCAATGGAAACATGCACAGAGGCCCATACGATCCATGGTGAATTTGTATGAATCGAATGCCTATTTGAGGAAATACTAAGTAATGCACCATGTTTTCCAAGCAAAGTCAAGAGGCATAATGACCCATACGGCCCGTATGGAAGACACGATCTATACCAATGCTCGTGGGGATTGAACTGGAGATAATTTATGGTAAGTTGTGTTATACGAAGATCCATACTGTCCATGGTGCAACCATATGGGTTGTTCTAGTTACCTTATACCCTTGGCAAACTTTAGTTTTCCTTTTATGTTTAGGATTGGATTCTTGTCTCTATAAATACTTTATTTAGGGTTTTATTCGACATTACGCAGTTTTTACTCACATATTAGATTATTTTTCTGTTCTTTGAACATGATTCTCATTCTTCACTTTATTAACGAATTCCATTACATTATTCCATCATCATTCGTGAAATTTTCTACTTAATCATTGTAAGTGTTATTTTTATTCTTTATTCACTAAATATTGATTATAACTCTATTGTAATAAGTGGCTAAAAACCATAACTAAGGTTTTGGGAACCATGAAGGATTAATGATGTCTCCCAATGCTACACCTCTTTTTAAAAATGTAAAACGGGCATTGTCAAATATAGAACCAAGAAGGATTGATGATGTCTCCCAATGCTACACCTCTTTTTAAAAATGTAAAACGTGCATTGTCAAATATAGAACCAAACTAAGGGTTAGAGTGATTCCAAAGGGAATATGGAGAAATATGTCTACTAGCACTTTACTTAGTAGTAGTATGTATTTCCAAAACAAAAGAGTACACAAAGTAAATTGGGGGTTTCTTGATAAAGTTTATTGCGTAACATAAATAGATAATCAAATTCTTTGAGTTGTAATCAATATGATACAGACACTAGGACTGTGTTCTCCGTGCCAGCTTAACTCCATAGGAGTTTAGTACTAGTTTTCTATCCTAGTGCTATGCATGCAAAATATAATAGTTTTAATTCACATAAACACTTCCATACCCTATTATATTACATTACACTTATCACCGCCAAGTCTCAAAGTACGTGTAATACTAACCCCTATTATCTCATATTTAACTATCACCACCAAGTCTCAAATTAATTTGATGGATCCTGCAAATATCTGTTGTAGTTTATTTTCCTAATCTATACCTCTCTCCTAAGAAAACAAAGAATACGAGCATGTTCTTAATGGTTGCCACCAAAAGAAAGCAATCAAATCAAAGAAACCTACGAACATGCACCACACTATTCAAGAAATACATATTGTACCTAAACCTTCTTCATTAACCCATTATGGTTTCCACGACACTTGTTGTGGTGCTTATACACACATTTCCAAGATATTATCATGAATATTTGATGAATAATTCATCATAACAGTACTTATGATTTTTGAGTTGCAAATTTTAGTAATGGAGATGGAATAATAATGCCTGATTCACAAAACAAAGATGAAAGATTGTATTTACGCTCAAAGTGTAAGAGAAATAATCTCAAACATACAACAAAGTGTGTAATTGAAAATAAAAAACCTATATAAAGGACTTATACACAAGGAAATTCAATCCCAAATCAAATAGGAAATCCAAAACCATCCCAGTCGTGCAGATAGGGGTATGAATTGTTGGCTGTGCCACGGTTCATACAGGAGATGGTACCATCCACACTTGTAAATCTTCAGATCAATATCCAACCCTATCAGTACCATTATGACTCGTATTTCTTTTTTGTAAGTCTAGTAAGGCCTCATATCATCTGAATTTGGCTTTCAACTTTATTTCTTCACAGTTTCTTCCCACAGTGTTGGCACGGTCCGTGCGAGCTTTCCACAGTCTTTATACTCTTTCATACCCCATGACTTGGAAAAATTTTAAAAATTCTACAATCTTGCCAGTCGGCTATGGACCTTCCGCACAAGTATATGTATGGCTTGTTTCCTAGGAACACGACCTGTACATATCTCCAAATAGTTTGACTTTGAAAATTTCCACTTTTCTTCAAAAGTTTCCAGTAGCCTTAGTACTTTTCCTATGGCGTATGAGCGGTCTGTACTATTAAGACATGCCTCTAACAAGGACCCATGTCTTCTTACAATTCCAACTCTTGTACTAAATTTTCTAGAAGCCTTAGGTCTTCTTATACGATCCACCCTGGCCCATACAAGGGAAGCACAGCCCGTGAGGGTGCTCATGTGGATCATACTTGGTATTTTTTACAGTTTATTCTCCTGTTCTTTTCGAATCTCAAATTCCCTGAAAATACTAAACAAACATATTAAATTTGAAAAATATCACTGAAGAACAATAAAAAAATCATTTATTTTAGACATCGATAGTGCCTTAAATTCCAAGCACATCAACACCCTAATCTTAGAATCATTGATTTTCCTCAAGCGACAAAACAAAACACAAAATAAAAACTCATAAGAAAAAAGGACAACAGAACAAGTACAATGGCCAAAACACTTACGATGTACATTTTATCAACTTACCCACTGATTACGTTTTTCATAACTCAGTCATGTATTACCCTATCTACACAACCTATCACAATAGGATCTAAGAATGACATTGCAATACAAACAGGTGACATTACTTACATCAAAGATAATGTTTCAACCAACTAACAAATAAGCAATGTGACTAAGATGCCCTCACAATAAAGAAGTTTCTCTCACATTTTATGAATGCAGATTTTGAACTAAACTAGTGCTCTTGATATCAACAATCAAGTCAACCCAGTGCATATACATGGACCACAGGCTTGCCCTTATTTTCATCACTAGGCTTTCAAATAGTTGGACTATAAGACTTAGTATTAGGTGTGGTATTTTTGGGAAATAGTGACGAACCCTCATTGGCACTACGCTACTTGTTCCACCTATTCCTACTTTTATTTTCTTTTTTTCTTCCTTTAATTTTTTATATGTGGTGATTTTTTTTTTATTTTTAGTGTTTTTTTCTTTTCCTTGAACCACACTTACTTTTTTCCTTTTTCTTAGTTCGGCCTTATTTTCAGTTTTCCTTTCTTCATTTTATTACCACCCTTATTCCATCTACCCTGAACTTAGGCTTTTATCCTGAGTTGTGGTGCAGTGACCTCAGAGGAACCAGGGACAATAAGGAAGTCTAAAATTTAAAATGGGACGGTGAATGGAGTTAAATAAGAAAAGGCTAGTAGGCTCAAACAGGATAAAGGGATACATACATCATTTAGTAGGCTTATTTACGCTAAAGTGGACTCAAAAGAAAAAATGTCCTATGATCCTTTCTTAACAAACTTTCGGTGTGACTAAGTAGGTAAGTTCTAGCTTGTAAATACACAGGGTATTGGGAAATATATATATCCTCACATACTCATGGAATCTAGCTGTACTATCTACTGTTAGTTGAAGAATACATATCCTAACTAAAGTTCTAAACAATAAGTCAATAATTTCAATGTCAAATTGAGATCCTAAAGATCACCTATCAGAAGGGTATTCGCAGAAAAAAATGGAGGGGCTCATTTTTATATGTAATATCAACAGTTAAAACTATGTGCATATTTCAACATTTAAAAAAATAGGTACAACTACTGTTCTACACATAAAAACATAAAACATAGAATAAAAATCATAAACATGTTGATTCTGTTATGATAAAATCTATTACAGGACAGAAACAATGCAAGAAAAACCTGCAAGTGGGTAGAACACCCCACCCCTAGAAGAATCTAGTGCATAGTCCCGATGCACTATCATAAGAATCCAAATATAAATAAAAAAGAGGTAGATACATACTTGATGCGCCCTAGGAACCAGGACGAGAATCTATGTTAGAACCAGTGGTGGTTGGTGTACTTAATGATGTGTGTTTACCCAAAGGATCATCCCTATAGTAGTAGTGGTGGTGCTAGTAGGCATCATGGAAATATTCTCTAAACTTTAGTCTAAATGGTGCCTAAGGCACCGGTATAGTATAAATGATGCTAGAAGCAATAGGTGGTAATGGTGGAACTAAAACTAATCTCAACGAAGCACAAAATCTATGGACCTTGGTTTTGAATATAAGCCAATCCTGGTGCTTAGCATATGACTGGATCAATGTAGTAGTGGAAGCTCTTAACTCTCATCGCTGACTTTTGGCTAGATCAATCTTGTCCTCCTTACTTTCCTCACATATCCACTTGCCCTTGGCATGGATAGAGGCAGAAAATAGATCAACAGGTGGAATAGGGTATGTCGGTCTCTGAAGTAGGTCTATAAAAACCTTAGTGCAACCGTTGGAGGGGATCGCCAAATTAAAAGTGATAGATAGTAGTATCAAATATATTAACTAGTGTTCCACGACATGGACCCTATCCAATGGAGTCCACTCCTGAGTATAAACTCTTCTTCTTCTCAGAGATTCCCCCCCATGGAATTAAACATAGTAGTAGTATAAGCTGTATAAAACTCACAGATCAAGTAGGGGGAATAGTACTTAGTATTCTCTAACATCCAGCCCTACTGGTACTGTCAAATAGTCTCTTAGCCTCTAGTATTATGGTGAAATTTCCTATATAAACATTAGGTTCCTCAGCTAACCCTCTCTTCGGCTTGCCACCTTGATTTTTCTTCGAGCCTTGTTATATAGTTTTCATCTCCGATAACCATCCGCTTATCCCTTTGAATAGCTAAAATATGCTTCTTTGAACCTGGCTCATTAGAACTAGTACCCTTGGGTTTTAATGCAGCAATCTCATTGTGCTTTGTCTTGGCATTAATGTTGTCATCATATTTTCCCTCCTCTCGAAAATCTGGGTTGTTGTCTGTACTTGCTTATCATCACTAGAGCTCTCTTTCCTCTTTAGATTAGGTCGTAGAATACTCGATCATAACTGTAACCAATACCATCTCCTCCTTGATCACTCCTTTTGATATAATTTATCAGGCTTCATAAGAATATACTCATACTCTATAACATACTCAGGACCCACTAGACTGTGGGATCTTATATCTAGAATCATCACGCTCAGAAAAGGTGGAGGGAGTAGTCTTATGCTGAGCTTGATCTAACCTTAAGTGCCATTATACCTATAAATCAACCATTAATCTTAGAGTACATTGAAAAAAATAAAAAAATTAACTACCAACTTACAAGTTTTCATAAATAGGCGCAAATACGGGCCGTGGGTGTGGGGTACAAACCATGAAGGGGTTTATATGAACCTTTGACCTTTTGAGTTTTCCAAAAGACTTTCTAATCATTGGGGGTAGGGGACCCTACAAGGTTCATATAGAAGGCCCATGAATTGTACAGACATTCATACATCCTTAGGGATTTACACTTTTTCTAAGGACATGGGTACGATTGACCATACATTTCGTATAGTTGGTCGTACCACCATACGTGAAATTATAATATTCAAGTGCAACCCCCATGACTGGGTGTATGGGAACTTAATAGATCTCCTCAGTCCGGATACCCAATTGTATGGGGCATATTCCCTAAGTTTCAATACCTTTTCAAATGGATCATGTTTTAATAATTTTTTAATGTAATTCGATAAGTTTGTTTTGTAATGAGTTTACAAGAGTAGGCATGATTCACCAAATCGTACATCTAAATACATGACAAGTTTGAAAATTACAATTCCCAATAGATGATATAAGTAGACATACGTTCATCAGGTTCGCAAAGTGTGCAAGACCCTCACATCCATAATAAACACAATCCATGTTACTTAAACTTCAATTAAAATGATATTATGGTTGGATGGAGAGAAAAACAACTTTGAAGTCGTTCTGGTGTGTAATTAAATTGTTATGTCCATAGACTCAGAGGGTGCATAACACTTAGACTATAATATCATCAAATTTTAATAATTTAATATTGATATGCATGAACTATTTTTACTATGATTGGATTTTAAGCATACCTCTATTTGGTACAAACATAGACCAATCAAATTCATCAGTGTACACACATTCACAATATATGAAACATAGCATAAATTTGATTAAATACCAAATTCAGACCAAAATACATCAATATCTTATAGATATACTAACCTAACATATGAATCACACTCTAAAATCTAGGCAAGCAAAGTAAACAACACTTACTTAGATTTAATGGAAATGAAATCGAGTTAGGATGATGATATACAAGGTGAACTAGTCTTGAGTGAAATGTTTGCTCTAAAATTTACTTTTAAACTAGTGGGTATCGGTAATTTAAGTACAATATGAAAGATGAGTAGCTTTTGTGGAAAAGTTAGAGTGATTTGAGGGAATTTGAAGGGGTCGGTCTTTGGAGGGAGTCAGAAGCCTTTCACATAAAGACAACCAATTGACTAGAACAAAAAAAGGGCTTAAAAACCCTTTTAGATCATTCGGTCAGGTCGGTGGGTCAAAATCCAAGTTGGGTCACTTATAAGTGACCAACCTAGGTGTCACGGATAGATACACTTGCCGTTAGTGAGGTGTATAGCTTTTGTGGTGGATATTTAGGAATAAGAGACTTAACTGAGGGCCACAACTTGTTGTATAAGACTTTCTATAGGTATACGATCCATATACTAGGTCGTTTGGCCCTGGGAAATTTTTCATCTCTATATGTAAAAACCACCCCACATGCAGTATGGATCCACTATTGTCCATACATAGGCAAGTGGGGTTCCTTGTTAGAAGTTCTTATATTATTTTATGCACCAATATGCCTACACCCACAAATAAACTATTAGCCTATAAAAATAAGCATCCTAATAATCACATTTGTAATTCTTGGATTTCCTCCCAAGTAGCTCCTGATTTAACATCATAGCACACTACAGAAAACTTGACTACTTAGGCTTCATTAAGGGTGAGCTCCTTAACAACTTTAACTTTATCAGTAGCTCCCATATATAGATTGACACGTTCTCCATTCACTTTGAACTTTTTACCACTATCTATTGCAGTTTCAATTGCACCATATAGGAACACATATGTCATAATAAAAGGACCAGTTTACCTAGTCTTCAACTTACTGGAAAATAAGTGAATTCTAGAATTGAATAGTAGGGCAAAATCCCCAAAACTAAATCTTCTTTTCTGGATCTTTTGGTCATGGTAAAACTTTATTCTTTCCTTATATAGTGCAACATCCTCATAAGCTTTCAGCCTAAACTTATAAAATACATTAGGCTTATCAAGCTTAGAGGCCTCCTTCCCGTCCAGATTCAGTCTTTTCAAACCCCACATAGCCTTGTGCTCAACTCCACATGTAGATGACATGCCTTTCCATAAATAAGTTGATAAGGGTACATTCCAATAAGCATCTTGAATATTGTGTGGTACTCTTATAAAGCATTATCAAGCCTCCTAGACCAATACTTTTGGCTTGCATTCATAGTCTTTTTTAGGATAGTCTTTATATAACGATTGGAGACTTTAACTTTCCTACTAGTTTTAGTATGATATGGTGTTTCCACCTTGTAGTTCAGCCCATACTTCACAAGCAAAGAACCAAAATAATTAGTTACAAAAGTGAAATCCCCCATTACTGATGATAGCTCTAGGAGTACAAAACCTCTCAAGAATATTATTCCTTAGGAATAAGGTAACATTCTTGCCAACATTATGTGTAATACATAGCTTCCACCCATTTAGAGAAATAAGTAATAGCCACCAGAAAGTACCTTATTCCATGCAAACTCACGAACGGGCCTATAAATTCAATACCCCACATATCGAATAGGTCAACTTCAATGATTGGGGTAAGTGGAAGATTATGCTTTCTAGAGATGTCCCAATACCTTTAGCAACAATCATAGGCCTTCATAAAATCATGTGCATACTAGTAGATGGTGGGCCAATAATACCCACATTGTAATATTATAAGTGCAATTTGATTCCACTGTGATGACCGTTAACAAATGATACGTGACAAGCTTCTAGTATACTCATCATATCTACTTCTAGGGTACATCTTTAGATAATGTTATCAGAACATACCCTAAAAAGATAGGGATTATCTCGAAAGCATTTTTGTACCTCATACAAGAACTTCCTCTTTTTATGGAAGTTTAACTCTTCAGGAACAATGTCAAAATCAAGGAAATTCACAAAGTTAGCATGCCATGGGATGAAATCTTGTGAAGCAGTCAAAAGTTGCTCATATGGGAAGGTTTCATCAATATCAAGTTCATCACCTAACATTCCCCCCCCCCAATCTCGACAGATGATCAGCAACTTAATTGTCTGACCCATTTCTATCCAAAGCATCAAAGTCGAACTCTTGAAGCCACAATATCCACCGAATCAGTCTCAGTTTTGAATCTTTAAATATTCATCAAATACTTTAAGGTTGAATGATCTTTATGGATAATCAACTTTGTATTTAACTATTATTCATAGAATTTCTCAAAAGCAAACACAATAATTCCTGCTCAGTCAGGGTGTTGTTCTTCTGAGTTAGATTTATAACCTTATTAGTGTAGTCTATGCTATGGAATATTTTATCACTCTTCTAGCCTAGAACTACTCCTAGCATCACTCTGCTAGCATGACACATTAATGGTAATATCCAGTCTGGTGCAACTATGATGAAGGCTGACATAAGCTTCTCTTTGAGACACTCGGATGCTTTCAAACACATGTCATCAAACATAAATTTCACCTCCTTTTATAAAATCTTGCACATTAGGTGTTCTATTTTAGAAAAATCCTTGATCAATCATCTATTAAATCCAGCATGTCCAAGAAAGCTCTATATACCTTTGATAAAAATTAGGGGTGGAAACCTAGTTATATTCTCCACTTTGGCTCTGTCTACTATAATGTCGTTAGTTGAAATTTTGTGGCCAAGCACAATACCTTCACAAACCATGAAGTGACACTTCTCCTAATTCAGAACTAGGTTCGTCTGCTTACACCTCTATAACACTTTATCTAGATAAGCAAGAAAATCATCGAATGAGATACCCGTAATTGTAAAGTCATCCATGGACACTTCGATAACATCCTCTACTATGTTACTAAATATCTACATCATACATCTCTAAAAAATAGCAAGCATATTACAAAGCCCGAATAGCATCCAAAGGAATGCTAATGTTCGATATAGACAGATGAAAGTAGTTTTCTCATGGTCCTTCGGTGCAATAGAGATCTAGTTGTATACTGAATATCCTTATAAAAAGCAATACCATTACCTCCTTGCCAGTCTGTCTAACATCTATTCAATGAAGAACAAGGGGAAGTAATCTTTTTGTGTCCACGCATTGAGCTTTCTATACTCCGTACACTCGCCACCAATCACTTGGCCTCATCGGAATAAGTTCATTCTTCTCAATTGG